>JTDE01004020.1:0-12377 GCA_014338405.1 Paragonimus skrjabini miyazakii
TATGATGATGATGATGACTAGTTTTCCGTGCAAGATAATGGAGCGCTTATTAAAGCGTGCTATCCTCAACCACTTCTTATCCAAGCGTCTTTTTTCTTTTATCCAGCATGGCTTCCTTCCTAACTGGTCATGCATAACTAATATGCTTATTTTCATGGATAGTTTAACGAAGGCTAGAGACAATGGCCTCATCTCAGATGCTGTCTTCTTTGACTTTGTCAAGGCTTCCGACCGTGTCCCACACGGCCCCTTGAAACACAAACTGGAAGCCTATGATATTCAAGGAGATGTTCTTCGCTGGATTGTTTCTTTCCTCAATAATAGGACGTTTAGAGCTAAAACCGGATCAGACCTTTCATCTCCCCCACGCATTTCTGCGGGAGCTCCTCAAGGTTCAGTGTTAGGTCCTCTACTATTTCTGATCTACATCACTGATATTCCGGGAAATATTTCCAGGAACGTCCGCTATAGCTCGATGACCTGAAAATATGGAACGTCACTGATCCCAGTGCACTGCAGATTGATGTTGACGCGATTAAGCGTTGGTCGGACGATTGGAGTCTTCTACTAAATGACAGTAAGTGCGCACATATGTCACTCGGTGGAGATTCTGGCAACGCCATCGTGATTCATAGTGCACTCGGCACAACAGATATCACGAAGATCGATCTGAAGAAAGACCTGGGCATATCGCTGTCGTCTAACTTATCTTTTGCGCATCAGCACGAGAAGGCGGCGTAAAAAGGATTTGCCGCTCTTAGGATGATTAAAAGCACTTTCCCCCACATAGACAAGAAAGCGTTTCAAACGCTTTACGGGGTTTATATAAGACCGCTCCTGGAGTGTGCAAATCAGGTCGTGTATACCGGCCTGAAGAAAGACATATTGGCGGTTGGGCGTGTCTAGCGTGCGGCTACCAAACTAGTCACGGGCCTAAGAAATGTCGCGTACGAGTCCCAACTTGAAATTCTCAATCTATACCCGCTTGAATTTCGACGACTCCGCGGTGATTTAATTCTTACGCGTCTTCTTTAGAGTAGGTCTTGTTGGACGGTTCTTCATCATAGCGAATAATGACGGCCGGCGAGGACATGGCAAGAAGCTTTTCAAGCTTCGTCCTAGGACCTTCCCTAGGCAGCAGTTCTTTTCTTACAGAGTTATTAACCTTTGGAACAGTCTTCCTCCTGAGGTTGGCTGCGCTTCTAGCTATAAGTTTAAAACACTACTTGACTCTCATTTCCAAAAACTATTATGCAGGTAATCTGGTATTTACTGTCATCCCTATGAGCGGTGCTACGCCCTGTTTTCAATGACTGCCTTTCAGATCAACAGACGCCCGCCTGACGCTGACCAAGAAAAACTGACTGGATCCAGGAACTTTGGGTCTCTGCCTCGAATCCGTGTATCGATCGCTGAATCGCTAACGCTCTCGATGGTTCCACGCACTTTTCGATTAGTGCGCTCTTGAGTGCCGTCGTGTGGGCTGTGGCCCATCTCGCGCTTCTTTTCTCTCTCCTCTTGGTTGCTGCCGTTGGTTCCAGACTATGCTAGAGCTAACTACTTATATTTCTAAACATTGCTGGAAATATACGGTTCGTTTCCAAACCCCGCTGCGTTCTTTAGTTCGATGCCTGTTGGGACTACTGTTCGATTGCTCTTCAGGAAAGGCGTTCTAAATTGTTAGTGGACAAGGGTCTAGCGCATACCCACTTGTCCACTACACGTGGCTTGCTAGCACGGCAGCTGCTGTGTTGTCGGCGCCGCCTTAGTTTTCGCTTGTGTAAGTCGTGTGCATGGCTTATTGAGCCTTTGGCTCAGGACTGTAGTTGGAACCCCTACTTCGGAAGAACGCTGTTCCCCATTGTCCCAAAGTTGGTCCGCATTTGTGGACTCTGGTTGTCCGTTACAGAGTAGAAACGGCCGACTTGTATGCTACTTGCATTCGTGACCGACCTCGGACTGGTTGAAATATAGTGCAACTATAGTGCCGAGATTGCTTATAAGCAATTCTTGTTCGCGAAACAAAAGCCGATTTTATGGATGTACAACAGTATTAAAAAATCACGATTTGTCATTAGCTGATGGTGTTGACACGTACAAAGTCACAAACTGTAAATTAATTGGTGCAGTACAACATATCTTATACTTCTTGTTATAAAGGAGTTATTGAATAACGGAAGGCGTGACATTTAGACTTTGTTCAATCCTGATGTAGTAAACTGATGAGAATAAACGAAATGTTAACATATTGTAACGTATGTCTTCTTTCTGCATTGATGTAGTATCATTACCGTGACGTTTGGGTTGGCTTCTTTTTAAATCCTCTGTTGCCTTGGGGTTTGGATAAGCGGTAGGTTTTCACCACGTTTAGTTCTCAGACCTCTCCCGACCCCATTCTTGGTGATTATCCCACAGGTTTCACAACAGATGTAGCTAATTATGGTAACACTGTCGGTAAGTCCCACCTCTTACGATTGGATCCCGGTGTGGAGTGAGGGCTTGTGCATCTCGTTGACCTACTGGCCTACACTGGACAGCGTGACGATCACACCGACAGTCACTCACATCAAGCGGGCCAACAGGTAAGGATCTGACAAGCCACAGACCCAACGTTCACAGTCTAAAACAGATAGGTCAACAGGCCGCTCTTTCACGAACGCTAGACTCGTTGAATATCGATGTATGGTGCATTTCAAAGGCCAGAATCCAGGACAGTAGTCAACGTATGGAACTAACAGCAACCGCACCGTCTACCCGATACTGGTTATACCGCCACTGTCGGTCAGGTTGGAGTAGGTATAGTTTTCAGCACGACGACCGCAATGGTAGATTGGATTCCTGTTGAAAGTAGACTTTGTGCCGTCCGCTTTCCAAATACTACTACTGCCAGTTCTGAACGCAAGATCTTTGGAAATCTCACTGTATCTTATGACTAGTAACATCAGTCTCAAGGATGCTTTTTATTTGGATCTGGAAGCTCTCCTTCGGTCGACACATGGTTGCCATATAGTCATTCTGGTCGGAGATATGCACACCCAGGTCGGCCGCCTTGGTAAGGTCGAGTCTTGTTTGGGTGGCAGGTTGGGGGTAATATCGTACCGCTCGGGTAATGGCGGACGACTGTTGCAACTGTGTGTTGAGTGTAAGCCATTTCTAGTTAGCACTAGTTTTGGGCATTGTGCACGTCACTGTTATTCTTGATGCCCTCGCCGATCATGAGGTTTGGTTAATGGAGAAAGTTAAGGACTTGGAGACCGCTTTTTCTCCAGGGAACAGTGGCGCACTCTTCAAGCTTATCCATGCAACCGCAGTGGCTTGGTTCCTGGCGACCGTCTGTCAGTGAGCGGAACACTTTGAGGGTCAGTTTAGCTGGTCTCCTGCTTCTGCTGTGTTGCCGTCACAAACTGGCAATGTGGCACCCGGATCGATCAATTTGAGAACACCCACTAAAACGGAGGTCTGCAGTTGCATTTCGTTTTTCAAAGGTAATACGGCTGCTGGCTCTGATGATCTCGTGCTGGCACTTTTCAAAGAAGTGGAAACCTTCAGTAAAAGCCTTGACTCAGTTGTTTTAAATTGTGTGGTCGACGGAGACCGTCCCTGTATGCTGGGGCCACCCGGTAACAGTTCCCATACTCCAGAAAGGTAGCAGGAGCTCTTGCGAAAACAATAGGGGAATTAGTTTGACCCGAGTGATTACTAGGGTTCTGGCATCCTTTACACTTCGTCGACTCACTGCAGCTCGGGAGGCGAATATTAGGGATGAACATGCAGGGTTTCGCCGTGGACGGGGATGTGCAGACAAAATGTTTATTTCATCAAATTCAAGAGTAGCGTCATGTATACTGCCAGCCGACAATTGTTGTTGTTGTTCTTGTTTATAAGAGTGCGTTCGGTTCAGTGGATCATTTAAACGTACAGAGGTACCGATCAAGTATGTAAACATACTGTCGTCAGTTTATTTCCATACTTTAACTCAGGTTAGGGTCTACGGTGAACTGTCAGACATTTTTATCGCCGGGATTGGTGTACGTTAAGGCTGCCCACCCTCACCATTTTTGTCTAATTTAGTGGCACTATGTAATGGAAGATTTTCCCCGGCAGTCACAAGATGCCGGCGTGGACCTCCTACCTCGTAGAAGACTGACTCATCTTGATTAAGCTGACGACAAGGTGTTTGACAATTTCCAAGCAGTACAAACAATGCTAGACGCTATTTCGCGTTCTGCTAAATATTTCGGAATGAGCTTTGCAGCCCCAAAATGCAAAGTGCTTCTGCAAGATTGCTGTGATCACTTAAATTTAATGTTAGATAAAGAAGTCATGGAGGTTGTTGACCGGTTTGTATACCTGGGAAGTTGCATCAGCGGCGGCGGCGGAGGTGTAGGGAATGAAATAGAGGCGCGTATTTCCAAGGCTAGGGCAGTGTTCACTAATCTGAGGCAATTATGGCGACAGAAAGATTTCTTTCTGATGCTCAAAGGTCGCGTATATAAGGCGACAGGGATGGCTGTGTTAGCTTACAGCAGCGAAACCTGGCCGCTCAGGGTAGAAAATATGAACCGTCTTCAGGCATTTAACCACCGATATCTACGTTCAATCGCTCGTATTGGGTGGCACCAACGAGTGAACATCGAGGAGGTTAGGAAGCGGGTGTTTGGCACTAATTGTCAAACGGGCTCTTTCGTTCACTCCTTACAGTTGCACTTAAGTAGTTAGGTCATGTACTAAGGGTTCCGACTGGTCGTCTGCCACACCGAGCACTCGTTGCCGACGCTGCGGTCGACTGGTGCAAGGTGGACAGATGATGACCTGCTGTAGACAAATGAAATCGTTCACGAAGTGGTTGGCCATTGTAGATCGGGTTAGTCTCCCGGGCTGGGGCCCTCGCGACTCACAGAGTCGGTGGACGTTTGGTAAGATGGCGACTAGTCGAGCTCAGTGGCGCGAATGTTGTTTGGCCGAGTTTGTGGGGTGAGTGCACTTAATGATGCGGGACATTGAAAACCGTAAGGAAGCTGTCTTGCTGATGCCTTATTTCCAATTACAGGTCATTTATTTGTTTGCAAGGTGTAGGCGCTTCGGTGCTGAATGCTTGAGTCTGAGCGAAGCTATTTTTGTTAGCAAAGTCTTTTCCTGTTTTCTTGTTTTTCCCCTGCTGTCTTCCTGTACAGGGTTTGCTCTTTTTCTTCATGATTATGTGCTAGTTAGGCATCAGTGAGAACTGCTGTTGTGTTGTTGTCGACAGTGATGATGATGTTGGTGGGGTGCGATAAACAGTGAACGCCTTTGATTGAGGACGCTGTCTGATATGTTAAAACTTAGAGGTTATTGGCACCCATGTTGCAAATTTCTGTGTGCATCGGTGTAATTTTTTTCTCCCTCGGCATCTTTTTTTTGCCTCACATGATGTCTCTGCTTTCCGTTCTGTGGCAAGTCTGTCACTTCATTTGGCTTTTACGTGTTAAATTTGTATTTGACTGATTTAGTCCAATGTGGACAGCATGCTCATTTGTGCCCCATTGAGGACTGAGCTCTTCTAGCTTTTTTGCACTTAATTCTGTTTTAAGACTACCGGCAAAGACCTCTATGCACATTTTCTTCTGAAATTTATGCGAGTCCTCCAGATATTGATCGTACGGAGAATGTTTCTTCTCGGACGTTGTTCAAAAAGTTACCCCATTGTTCACCTCCATATTAATTCACTGTAAGGGAGTGGATTGGTTCTAATAACCCGTTTAGACGATTATATGAAGTTAGTCGAAGTGTCACGCTTTTGGCTCTACTATGCATCTACCTGGTTTGCAGCTCCTCGCTGTACACCTGGAAGCATACTCTCGTATATGAGGGTTTCATTTCTCCTCTTCAAGGCTTTGGGTTTCATGAGACATGCTTCTGACATTCGACAGGACTAGCCGCAGCTCCTCTACCTTTTTACCACTAAAAGCTTTATGATTGATGACCTCGATATCAATTCACCGTTTGAACTAGGCGGTCGTCCTTTCGTTACGTTCGATCGTGTCCGCTGCACCAATCCCATCAGTTGGTGTTCGTAAGTTCTTTTTACAATATGGACATTTCCCCTTAGTAACGCAGAGTTAAAATGATATTATCTTCCTCAATTCAGTTGCCGTTATCCCCTAGAACGTACCTACTGCCATTTGCACAGCTGTTGGTGAGCCTACATCATTGACAGCCACGCAACGAAACAAGCCTTGAGAAAACATTTGACTGTGTGGATCATTCTGTTTTAATCGATACTCTCTTCCGTTTTGGAGTGTCAGATAACCCTTATTTACTGACATACGTAGTCAATCGCTTATATGATGTGCGTAAATCACATTCTTCAGCGGAGTACTTCATGCCTCAATTCTTGTTCCGCTTCTGTTTTTGTTCTCTATTGTTAACTTTCCTGTTACTCCTTTCCCCTTAGTTACCGTTTGTTGACGTCGGTAGTCTTAGTATCGTGTACGATGACTAACCTCATATTTACTTGACATCAATCAGACCGGTTTTACTTCCATGTGAGGTATTGTAGAATTTTGTATGTTCTCGACCTATCGAATAACGCATGCCGCCTCGACGGTTACTTTTTTCAAGCTGCTTTTACTTAGAAGAACCTGAGCACCTTTCTGTCGTACTCGAACTCTAAAGCGATTGCAAAATAAGCTGGCGCTATTCAAACGCCTGTTTGACTAGTTGGGTCTTCGCTAGTCCCGTCTTCTTATCGATGATTCCATTTCGTGACACTTCGAAATTTGAGTCGCAATTTTTCCACCCTTTCTTCAGAAGCTACAGTTTGCCCTTAGAGGCTGTGTGGCAGCGTGCCACTAAGGCTAGACCTTATGAGGAACTGCCGACTTCATTGATTATGTACTCTTTAGAGTGCCTGCAGCCTTGTTGCTTGTTGCTCGTCTTCTTGATCCTGAAGTCTCATCATCGCATGCGGATTTTCTGTACATAAATACGGAATCCTCAAAAGCTCTTGCTTCTCACTTCCGTCACTTACCCATTATCAAAATGTCTGTCCCTAGTGAGGCTGTGTACTTGTATTTTGTTGCTCCTGTGTTGTGTACAAATAAAGTTTCTTTGAGTGTCTAGTCACGTTTTAGCTGGATTCAACCCGTCGCGGTTCATGTTGCATTCGTACCAACCATTCTGTGTATATTCTTTGACTGATCATGAACTCTTACATCAAGTGGGTTGCCTAATGTAGTCTGGAGCTCTTACAACTTTCAGAGGCGGTACCTGGAGAATTTAGGTGAGATGGCAGCTAATCGGCCTTAATGGTATGAGTGTTGGTTGGCTGAGTTGTCTGTGAAGTCAGTACATTTAATGACGCGGGGCGGTGGAAACCGCATGGACACTGTCTTGTTGACAACGTCTAACTTTAACTTGTAACTCGGTTGTTTGTTTGAAACGTGTAGGCAACTTGTTGAGTGTTTTGGGTATAGATAGTTGGTTTTAGTAGTTGGATTCCCTCTCCTTCTTTTCGTTTTCCTTCGCTGGGGCTTCCTTTTTCTTCAGGGTCGTATTGCAGTTGGACATCAGTAAGAACTACTGTTGTGTTATTGTCTTTGATAATGATGTTTCTATCTCTGAGAGTTGATATAGCTACATTCACGTTTCTGAATAAAGGAGATGAGAATTAGTGACCTGGTTTTCTGTTCCGTTCATTCAGTCTCATTCGAGCAGTCCTTTAAGTGAATTGTGGTTTCTTCCAAAGTAGGATGGCCGAAGACGCTGTCAAAAGCGAGCTTTTCCCAGGTCAACCTCAGAAATGTGTACGCAGTGTTGTTAAGTTTGGCGAACCCTCTTGTTGTACGTTGACGTTTGCTATTCGTGTCATGATCCACCCACGACCTAGTTTTCACTGAATTCTTTGTACTATTTTTTCATGGCATTTTTCTACACACGTCGCTTTCGGCTTATTCGTTTATTTCTTAACGGCTATTTGCCACTGTCATCCTTTTCCAATTTAATCTCCGTTAATTGCATTGACTTTCAAACTGCCAAACATGTTTTTCTAGTTTATATGGTCTGTAATTAGTCCCCTTCGTTGTCGATGGCTGTAAAGTTTCTTGTAGATCAGGTCTGCCACAGCTAGGTATGGCTTGACAGTTAGTTAAATTACCACATACATTTTAACCAATTTCATTTGATTGCTACTTTGTCCTCACTGTTGAGTCCATCAAACATGCATCACTGATGTGATAAACCCGAATTTTCTCGTTCACCTTTATTTCTTACTACGCTTTGTTACATCCATTTTTATGTGCTCTACTTTTCTTTCGACATGTGGCGCACACTTTATTTCATATTAGCCACCGATTTATTGTTTACTGCGGAGCCGTAGTATGGTCACTTTGGTCACAGAATTGTTATCTAAGTGGCTGTTCTGAACGTCTTTGCATGTAAATAGTGTTCAGTGACATCTCCCGCCCTCCCCACCGATTAATCTACATCAAGGAAAATGATTGCGTCAGCGGTACGGCCGTTTGCTAGCGAGTGTTTCGGAACGTTCGGTATACGCGGTCAGCTGGTCATCTTATCAGGCTACATCGTTGACGATGTTTGGTTTGCGCACTTCGCATGCCAGCTGAACGTTTACCGCACCGATAATTACTTACTGAAACCACCAGCGATTGAGCAACACTAGGTTTGTCGATTGACAACTGGTTTACGAAAAATGAAAACGTTAACTATTTCGTTGAGTAGGGTAGGTAGGCGTAGTCCGTCCGGTTGGGATCCCCGTGATCACTGAATTCGCCGGTTAAGAACGTTATCCTAGGTGGCAGCGTGCGTAGTCAATGATATACTTGCATTTTTAACACTTCCAGTTTTGTCCAGTCTTGTTTGGTAAATATTTCTTCTAGTTTGCTCCACATCACTGCTACG
The DNA here is from genome assembly GCA_014338405.1 of Paragonimus skrjabini miyazakii. Classification (NCBI taxonomy): domain Eukaryota; kingdom Metazoa; phylum Platyhelminthes; class Trematoda; order Plagiorchiida; family Troglotrematidae; genus Paragonimus; species Paragonimus skrjabini miyazakii. The sequence goes on from JTDE01004020.1 coordinate 8,899, forward strand.
GTGGGCGGCGGATGTTGCCAGAGTGCCTTTCTGGTCAGACTGATGGTCCTAGTGGATAAATAAAAATATTATTTTCCAAGTCGGAGACCACGGAGATTGTTGGTAGTAATTGCAGTGCGCTTGAGTTGGCCACTCTGAGGAATACAATGCGTGGCACAAGTTGGAATATTTGGATATTTGTTCTCCGCAGTGCATTGTCAGTGGCTTCAAGTATTGTGACTCCCTTGAAGTTGGGAACTTAGTTTTTTCTCATGGTTGGGTGGACGATTTGATATACGGATAATAGATATCTTGATATTAAGCGAGCTTCTATGATTAGTCACTGATAACTACTCTTGAATGCCGAGCATACGACCATGAGTTCGAGCCCGGTTGCGGCGACCGCTTTTGTTTAGGTTTTGACAGCCTTACAATATCCATCGTACACATGGCCCTGTGTGTCACGTGAGAACGAAAAAATTGTGGTGTTGAATGTAAAAGAATTATTTCCCCCTGTTTTCCTTCATTTTGCACTGCACTTATATTCACTTTGTATCTCCATCCCCAATCTCAGATCAATTGCGAGGTAGTAAATCACGGCTGATTTATACTGCAGTTGTGCCTAACTCTGTTATGTCCGTCTCCGAGCGCTGCCGGGCCTCATTAAAAATGATAGAAGTCACTTTTCGAGATGAACATGTGATTTCCGAATTGTCTCCGATGTCCAATTGTTCTGACATTCTACTGCTAGTCAATGGCAAAGTATGTGCATACTTGTGAATAGCTTCACTCACACTGTAGCTAGAAGCCTAGTCTGTTGGAAGAAGTTGAATTGTTGGATACGTTGGCGACCTACTTGGCTGTCAAGGGCGAGGAAGATTCAAAAACCCGTATTTTTTATGAACTTTTCCCATTGGACAAGGAGGTTCCTGAGTATAATCTGCGCTTCCTAATCAAACTCTGTTCACTTGCTCTATGTATTGGATTGCATTCAATCATGGAACTGGCTGCTGTATGGTTAAAGGTAAGGCTTTGCTCTCTTTTGGTATTGTACGATATTCTATTAATTGGTTTCACTTAAAATAGTTCCTAGTCGTACGGTTTTGGATGAATTTCGTTGCGTTCAGTATGCTTTTGGGTTTCACTGTCACCCGGCAATAAACGGATTCCTCCTATTTATTTGTTCTGCAGTCTGTCTCTCCCGTTTCCTTTAGTGGATACCATCGTCATCATCATTGCAGCCATGAGCCTGATCAGAGGGTACTGTGGAATATCCTAGAAGAAAACGTTACTAAGAAGGTTGAAAATTAATGAAAGAAGATTAAGTGGAGGAAATAGAAATAGTGTGGATAAATGAGCGCCATTGACTACGGCACACTACCATCTCGGATAGCGTTTCTAACCAACCATTTCGGTAATCACAAGGACCCCAACCAGGCAGGCGACACCTATCCACTTTGCTCGGTGGAGCAGTTAGGATCTTCATGTTTCGTGACCACCTTGTTGCCTGACCGCCACGTGGTCTCAGTATATAGTACCGGGTACGGTAGACGATCAGAGGGCATACGGAATACGTGATCTAACTATCGCAAGCTGTGCAGTGTGATCGATTGACCAATTGATCGCATAACCACACAGCAAAACAGAACGTACACAGGCATTATATACCCTTTCCTTTCAGCGACAACCAAACGTCTTTTGACACCACGGATGACAGGCTGGCAAAGGCAGTTCATGTCTCGCTGATCTCATCAACAATATTGAGAGCTGACGAGATAGTGCTATTCAAGTATGTGAAACTGTCCACAGTCTCAAGCGGATTGCCTACAGTAAAAAGGGTAGGAGTGGAGATACCCCAACCTTGAAGCAACATTTTCCACTTTGAATGTGCGAATCACACTCCATATAAATGAGTCCCGTCACTCACCTTATCCAGCATGATCTGCATGTCTTTGACAGAGAGGCTAAGTAAGACAGTGTCGCCCGCACACTTCATGTCGGGCAACCTAACACCAGAAAAAACTCCACATTGAGCTCACTGGACTCTTCAAGCACATCTTCCAGAGTGTCTTCCATGATAAAATTAGACAAGAAGAGGGAGGTCGAGCACACCTGATGAACACCACGAGAGGTGCTGAACGCCCGAGAAAGTTGTCCATAAACTCTTACCTTGCTTTTAGACTAGACATACAGTAATCTCAACAATTTGACGCGTTTCCCTGAGACTCCCTTGCGAAGAAAGTTCTAGAGAACGTTACGAGCAACCGAATCGAAAACAGCCTTTAGGTCCAAAAAGACCACGACCGTCGGCTACTTGTAAGAGTGCCGATGCTCCAAGATCCGTCGGAGGGTAAAAATGTGGTCAAAGCACCCCCGTCCGGACGGGAATCCTGCCTGTTCTTCACGTATCTGACTCTCTCTGGGCTTAGTAAGCTGACGTAATATAAGGCCAGAGGGTAATTTGGACGCAATAGACACTAAACTGATGTCTCTGTGGTTGTCACATAGACTTCGGGCCTCTTTCTAAAAACGGAGATTACTGTTGATAAGCGCCAGTCACGAGGTACTTCTGCATATTCTCAACTCGTCTGGATGAGTTTCATCAGTTCTGATATCAACCTCTCCCCACCTCTGCTGTATGCTCATAAGATCGTGCCTGACTAGCTAAGCATTCATACGCGGTCGGTAGTGCGGGGTACAACCCGATGGGTGCATGTGCTTTTCATCTGACTGCTCCCCCTTGGTCTGTCGGACGAGGTGACATATGGAAGGACCGAAGTCCTAGTCAGCATAACTCACCGGATCAAAACTCACAAGCCCGAGTACCACACCAAGGTAACAGTATAGGTCAGGGGTGGGTACTAAAGACGTAGTGAGTGGTTGGATGGTGGTGTTTTTATGTGGAAATGCCATACTGTCGGCGTGACTTTTTAGCTCAGCTGGTAGAGCACATGTGGTGCAGAGCTACGCGGCTTCTATCGTTGGTTCGAATCAAGCCGAAATTTAGGGTTTTAATTCTGCGATCTCTCTCTCTCTCTGAGTAATAGCTCTTGCCAAACTTATCGTTCGCGATACGATTTCTACTCAGTCTACCAGTACAGGGAATCGGCTTTTTTCCTCAGCTAACAGCCGCATCTCTAAATGCTTTCTGTTGTATTTCCATGAATCAGTGGTTAGATCCTTATCTGATCAGTAACTAGAAAAGTAAACTTTGGGTAGGATAATAAGTTGTAATAATTGATATATGGGAATTTTAGTGACTACCTTTTTGACACTTATCGCCTTCGATCTGTGGTCTACCACTTCGGGCGAGACCTTTTGTCAGAGTTTACCACTCCAGGTTTTCCAGTCGTAATTCAGCTTTGTCGTACACCTGTTTAATTGGAACGTCTAAATTTTCAAACGTGTCGCGCCGTTAGCTGTGTTGCACGACACTTCATACAAATGGCAGTTTCTAGTTCTGTAGTTTGGTTTTTAATCCGCGTTTCTGCTTTTTACGT
>JTDE01004020.1:19166-32948 GCA_014338405.1 Paragonimus skrjabini miyazakii
GCTGAAACACTTTTTGTTACCTTCCCGTTTTTGGTCTGACAAGGAAACGCAATGTTCCAGCATGACACCATTCCAGTTCGTACGGTATATGCCACGATAGCATGGCTGCTTCTACAAATGTCGTTCTACTGGCTATTTCATGACCCTAGGATTGCCCTCTCTCAGACCAGTCGGTTCATATCTTCTTGGAGTGACGTGATTAGTGGAGGCGCGAACTGAAGATTTGATGAGCCTAGTCACCTGGCAGTTAGTTCATTCCGAGATCACTGGGAAAGGAGCGAGACAGCAGCAATGTCATCCAGGGGGTAATGGGTGTCCGGTTTGCATCTACGTGGCCTGATAACATAGGATCAGCCTAACAACAACCCTACAGCCCTAGGATAATCGTTTTCTGGCGGTAATTTCCCACCCCCCTATGCACAATTCAATCTTCTATATGTCATTGGAACAAAAATCAGCTTAGAGTGTTTACTGGTTCTATTGCTAATTGTTGTTAATTAGTAGTAAAGCTGTTGCTAACGGATGCAGGATCGAGTTTCACGAAGTTCCTAAGTCTCATTCTGCTTTCCCATTTAATCTCTAAAAGGAAACCGTTTTTTCCTTTTTTTTTGTCTCCTCACGATTGTAAACTGGCTGTTGGACATCAGTATCAACCACTGTTACCACATTTGACATAGAACAGTTAAACGTTACTCTGATTTTGACGGTTGACAAAGTGAGACTTGCAATCATGATCAACCTAACCTCTGCTTAGTAATTTTGGAGTCCAGACAGAATGTGAATGCTGTATGTCATTGTCTTCCTGGTTCATACTATAGTTGAATCTTTCGCTCGTTATGAATATTAAATGATTTATCATCTAGCGAAAAATACAAGAATCTACTCGTTTTTCTTTTGTTTTCTTTTTGACGTTAGTCAAGCGATGAAACAGTTTGCACACTGTAAGGATTCCAAGCCTCTACCCGATAACTTTGCGGATTTGCATTATGAACTACTTCAGGTGAGTAATTAATTCGTTGGCTGTGCACATATTTAATGTCTTTTACATCACTTTCATCGCTGTGTCGCATTCATAGAGTTTTTAAGAATGTTTAAATCTGATTGAACCTGAGAATGCTTATATATGCGTCTTTATCTGTGTCGGACCGTTTAGGGAGTAGGTGTATTCAGTTTCAGAAAGACTGCAAAAGAGAGAGTCAGAGGATAATGAGCGGAGTAGAAACCCAACAACTACCTTCCATAAAACGATGTCGATAAGCTTGGGTGTTTAGCTCAAGATAGTTGTGCACTAGTGAATTGAGCACCATAATAAAACACTCCCAGTAACACTGTCCAAACAGTCTGAGAAATAACCTAGATATCGAGTTGGTTTTCTTGATCATTGATGCATTGTTGGGAGATATGCTCAAGCCGTGCTCGCGTATGGTAGTACCCAGTTCTTCGCCTTCCAGAAAATAATCTGTGCGGTCCAAATGACACTGTTACTTCACTTTACGTTCAGTTATGCTAAACAACGGCCGATTGTCTCTGACTCGGCGGTGCATTATGTTTAGATCACTCCGTAGCCTCTCACTTTTAGCCGCATTGTCCACCGTACGCCGAAGTTGAGTGTCAATAACGTTTACTAGCAACAGAGAATTGGCAAGTTTTGGGATTTTTAACACAACTATAAGCAGGAGCAGAGGTCCTCGTGACACACTGCTGGTCTCACAGTACCAATCTGAACAGGCTCATTCACTTAGACATAAGATCGACTATCTTTGATGCAGTCGGTGAACCACAGGAGTAGAGGATGTTTTGTACCATAATTATGAAGCATCGCATACAACGTTAGTGGGCCTACTTATTCGAAGGCCTTAGGGAAGTCTAGAGAACCACAGCTGGTTTATTTTCGGTAGCGAGCTTTGTTCAATCTCCTCGAGCAGCAAGTGACACGAAAATCCATTTCGAAATCCCTGTTGACTCTCAAACAACAGTGCTAGTCGAACGAAATGCTTATGTAACCTGTCATCAGTTGAGTTTACCATTACCTTCGTAGCGCCGGATAATAATGCAGTCGGATTACAATAAGGCGATACATTGTTATCGCTTCCTCTAACATTGTGTACAACCATCGGACTTCGGGAAGTTTGCCATCCCAAGAATATCCATTTAAATGTGGCCATGACAACTCTTCATTACTGAAAGAGAAATAAAGTCAGGACATGGAGATTTTTCCCCATAAAGTTTTAATAGTTTTTGGAACACGTTGTGTGGTGTAGAAGTAATTGTTCTGATGATATCTCTAGTTCATCCTAACAGCACGTACCCCTAACTCTAAACAGTTAGACCGAGGCTAGATTCTTGTAATTTAAAAGCTGTCTTGCTTGTTTTTTTGCTGCTAACAGATCTCGGCAAGGTAGTCTCTATTTGGAGTTGATTGATACACAACTTGCACGTCACCAAAGTACGAGGGACTGCGAATGAAAGTCGTACCCTTATTATGTTAAATCCGAGCAAGCTACCCGAAGCCAGCTACTCATGTTCATTTTTAAATGCACAACTATAAGTACAGGATATACACCAAACACTTACCGAAAGATTTTTATACGAATAAAACCAACCCTCAGCATGCGTCAAAATGCAGTGTTAATGAATGGTTCACCATATTTTGACGTCAAAGCACGATCACAACACGGTTTATCGATCTGTTGTCTGCATCAAATCCACAGCTTCTGATCGTTAATTTAAAGCATCAGCCTAATGCGCACAGTGGTCCTTTATGTGATATCGTCAGGCCGGCCTGATGTTGATGTGCGGTTGTTTCAGCCTGGCTGCTTGCGTCAAGCTTTCCCCATAATCTCAGAACTTGCAACATTTGTCTATTGATCGTCGATACGTGAGCAAAGCTGACTATGGGTATTTACTACTTTGCATCACGTAGTAAATTGCCGGGCATGAGTTTTGTCCATCTTGATACAACGCACAAGTCAACAAACCAAAACGGTGGTTAATTGCTCCAACTTTGCCGCTCGAATGTGGCAAACTATCCATAAACGTTCCGCATTTTACTACACTTGGACTAGTCCACTCTGCTCGTACACAGAAATCCTTGTTATACTTTTGAGTGTACACTGTGCGTATTTTACCATTTACCAGTAACCGAATCGAGCTTTCCGCTAGGTGGACACGAAGACAAACAGGTCGTGGGGTATGTTAGATAATTTTTGTTTGGACAGATCACCCTATCTCATTAACAAATGCATGTTATAGATGTGGAAGTTATAGCCTAATCCTCTAGTCGCCACTTGCAGATAGTGTCCTGTCCAAGTATAGGAAATGTGCAAGGCAGTGTTAACCTAATGAATAATTCTATTTGGGCATACATCAATGTAATAAAAGTTTTCTCCGCATAGTTTAACAAACGTCTATTTTGGTGTATAGAAAGAAGTGGTGAGTAGTTTGCGTCAATATCACAAGAGAAAAAACGGACAAGTACGTGAAGAATAGTAAAAATGGTCAAAATCGAAAGAGTTATTGCATACGAAACTAGGTTACCGATCACAGAGATTCAGCAACATTGTCTTTAGGAAGTCAAGATCACTTAACTACTGTACGTTTGTAAATGTAGTCTTCATGTTCCGAAGCCAACCTTATGCCCTGGTTGCTAGATGGTTGGGTTCACTCCAGCCCAGTACTTGTACTCCGAGCGGCACGTCGTATATGCTAGACGTACTCGGGCTACCGACGTCTGTTAAACGTTACTGCTGCGCTCGTTTACAAACAGAATTTGTTCATCTCTTAGAAGTGCCAGCTAATCTCGTCGTTCTTGATGCGTTTCTACCATCACTAACGTATCGCCAATCCTACTCGAATAAGACGAACATTAAGCATCTCCTCTACACAAACTGATCAGGTTTCGTAGTCTACCTATACTCGGAGTTTCATAGCGAAACTGATGAGCCAGCGTAGCGGGTGTTTTAAACTGGCCAACATCATTCGGGATTGAGCTACACTGTTTGTGATGTTATCAGACATTCTACCGGCGCTGACGTAGCTTTCAAGGCAGATGTACTTCCAAGCTAACTCGAACAGCTCACTATATAGGATAGGGTGATTTGGTACATCTAGAAGGATGCACGAGTGAATGCCACAAAACCATTATGCTTGATGAAGGAAACACAGGAGGCTTGACAGAACTAGATAAAACCGAGTTGTTGAGATTTATTTAATGGGGATGGGCAGCGGGTTAACAGACCGAGATTTAAGAGACAGTGATTTTGAACTGCACCTCTGCAGAACAACATAGGATGTCGAATGAAGAAGCCGAGTGTGAACGGACCGGAATGTTTATAGATACAACGTGAATGGACAGAAAATTCGGTGTTATTTGGTACATGATAACTAGGTTGCCATGTGTGAATTTGAGCCCTCTTAAGCATGCATTTACGTCACATCTGTTGAATCGTTAAAATCATTAAGACGAATCACGGAGTTACTCTCGAACATCATGGTTTATTGCGTTAAGCTTTCCTGTCCATTCTCACCAATCTTAAACCAGGCTTCACGGCCCCTGTCTTTGATTTATTTGTCCAGTTAAATTGGCGAATACCGGGATAAAATGCTTCATCACTGAATCGTTATTACAGACAAAACAACAAGCGACACGTCCTCGGGATACCAAAATCGGCAGTCATCACTAGTTTACTACTTCCTCACGCTTGCTGCTATGTGTTCGTTATCTGTCTGGGCTTATGAGGCATGTTAACTGATTAATTGCTGCCCGTGTTATGAACAGTACATTAGAGCATAGTTGCTCAACCACCTTCACAACCGTGAGAATACACACTTCCATTTATTGGTTTGTTTTACAAATTCTAGTGCTTGATGGAGACCGGCTCAACTACAAGCAGCGGCGCACATCGACATGGCGGTGGCGCTGGTTCCAGTGGGACAAGTGGGTCAGGGGGCAGTGCATCAACTAGTGCGTTCATTAACTGGTTCCTGCCTTGTTTTCGCAAACTGGAGCACACGAAAGAGTTCCATTGTCTTGAGTTGCTTGTTCGACACACGTTAGAACGATGTTCACCCGCAGTCAACATCCCCAGTTGGTCTTTCGACGACACTGAGTTGGATGACAAGAAATTGGTCGTGATACGCGTTGCGGAATTCCTACAGATCGCATGGGCCAGTGGACGTATACGCAATTTGAGTTCAGGTAAATGTTTTTCTCTCCGGAGAATTGCCTTGAATCGAGTTGGGAGCTACTCAGTTTTCGATAGACTCATTGCTAGCAAGGCTGTCTTTTTAGGCGTATCCACTGGTAATGCTGGCTTAATCATGTGATACTTTCGTCATTTGCTTATCTGTATTGTAAAATGTGGGCTAATTTTCAAGAAATCGACAACATATACGGTGGTATACGATGCCTTTAGGGGCATTTCTGTGCATCTTGGCAAATACATCCGACGGACGAATATACTTGTTCTTGAGAACTTGCACAGTTAATGAATAAGGAAGTGCAATAATACCCGCAGTTTCTCAAAATAATGTCTGTAGCTATTCAGACCACATTTTGGCCTGACGGTTTGCCCGTCAACCGCTTCTATTTGCTCAACAGGAGCACAGGATTGTGAGCAACACTCTCCATAAATCGACCATCAATTCGACCAATTCGAAGCATCTAACTATTGCTGACTGTATTTCACATCCAGAATGCTCATTGTAGTTGATCAAACTGTTTACTGGTTCCGTGTTTGTTGCATCGGCTTTGTGTCATTCGAATGTACTAATTGTGATTGAAACGGTATACACTGCTGAGTCACAATGCGCCCCTCCTGTTTGTTGCTACAACGTGTCGCCACGTTTTACAACAAAACATGTGTATACTTTGCAGTCTATATAGTCTAGCTTTGGGTCGCTGGCTTTCCACACAGAACGTGTATTGTTGTGGCCTACCCAGTGAACTGAGTTGAATATAGTTGTTTTATTGGGAAGCTACATGTTTATACCATATCTATTGACAACAAGAACTGGCAAGTCGTTAGCATGTTTTGAGTGGCCAAATGAAGACACTGGATTACCAAAGTTTGAATGTTTTATCGAACAGTTGTAAACAGTTGGACATCGCACTATCTTGTAATCGGATATATGGGAAGTAAAGTGAAAACAGCCGAAGAATAAGCACTGTAAAACACTGCTAATTGGTGCTTACTGTGTATAACTAGAGTCAAGCCGTTGACATCAGACTCGAAGCTGTTCTCTAGGGTCAGTCCGAACAGCCATCGACAGAGTTAATGAGATGGACTTGCGTATCATCTTCCCATGTTGTGTTTCACTGCCAACGAACAAGCGCAAACGTCGACGCTGCTGTTGACCTATGTGGCACTGAGCCGGAATGGTCTGAACGGATGAATCTCGATTTTAATTTCACTCGCGAAACGGTCATTCCTGAATATGGTCAATTAATGGCAGCCGGTTTAAAAAGGGGTAATTTTTCGTGAGACTACATTTCTTTTTGAAACATTCGATCAGAAGGCTTCATGTTCATCGCCAATAACAACGACATATGTTATAGATTCAACGTACCAGTTGCTGTGCTGTCAAGGTTACTAACGAAGATAGACTTTTTGTGACTACTGTTCAGTGGACAGTACTTCTATTGACCGTACGGCTTAGTTCAACATTATAAAGGATATACTGATCACTTTTACCCGTTACCATATACACATAATTATACGAATGACAGCACTATTGTTTGGGACGTACTGTCAATCCCGGCCAAATACAAGTAGATAATGCCTGGCAAATTGCATTGGGAGAACAGATAGACGATAGTGTCATCGATTAGTGAAGCAGTTTCAGAACTTAATATACTAGAGTGCCATCATGTTGACAGAATCGAACCAAACCTGACAGTCAACATCACACAAGACCTAAAGTCAATCCGGTTACGGCGATAGCCTTGTTTTTTCTAGTGAAACCACTTTTCCTAGTGGAATCATCACGAATTGCTAATCAATTTGTTTCTGTTGTGACGTCAAAACTGGAACTGACGGCTTGTAACCGTTTAGTGAGTTGTGTTGTCTTGTGTGTGTCTTATTACATTCTCTGACCTGTTCGTATGTTATGCTTTCTTATATAGCCATGGTTGTCTACCGTAAACACTCGTTAGCATTGTCAGTCATGTTTTAAAGGAATTGTCTCATCAAACCGATCTGGAAATCATACTGTTTCACACATCGCTTTATTGGTGTCCGAATGAATAAAACTGCAATTTATCAAGCCATCATAGTGTATTGTTTGCTACTGATTTGCATCACAGCTGGCCGTATTGCTTTACAACCTAAGAATCATAAGCACTGGACAGCGCCATGTATTACAGTTTTGTTCTCTTTGATCTCCTGTGATAGTCAGGTTGTTATTTTCCTCTTAATCTGTGGTTCGAAGCATCCTAGAACCCTGTCTGTAGATTAACTCAACTGAAGCGCATTAAAAGAATCGATTAGTATTTCTGTGCATACGCAGCAATTTGCTAATTGCAAAAAGCCGCTAACTCATCTCTCTTCGTTTCTTATTGTCTGCTTCGTCTTTTGAGTACAGTGCTCACTTTTCGTTTGTTTTCATATTGCAGACGATTTCTCTAAACTGCTCTCACCACTGACAGGCTGGAAGTTGCTCGATCTACTACGTGCTCGGTTCAAACGATGAACAGTGCTTTCTGTTTTTAACTCTTGTGTATACTTTTTAAAATTTGAAATACATGCGGTGTCATGTCTCGTTGAGATCGGTCGATAAGTCATTAAATCTATGCACAAAGGGAGTCGATTACCAGCAATTCAAAATGGGCAAATGGGAGAAAGGGAGCATTATGTAACGAAGAATAACACATACGCGCATACAAATGCAATCGGCTTTGTTCGCAAGCCATTTCGTCTGGTACCATCGTCTGTGGGTCATTGGACTATTTACCATGCAATCCCGTTCCACCTTTACTTTAATCCCAAACATGAATTTCATGTTAGTTTCCGATGGAAAAGATAACGTCAGGCTCTCCACATTTTACAGTACAATACATTTGCGGCCATGTGACACATGTTGGAACTGTTACCCAAACCATTAAAATTTGTCGAGATAGCAGGGTTTCGAATTCATGAGCGTGTGGTCGATGGCCCCTTTGCCACTGAACTATCTGAAATTCATTGGGCGTTTGCATAAATCTCAAAACGGCAATACGAATAGGGAACATGCTATCTTGAGACCAGTGGCTAGTGTGTTGGATGAGAGCTTCTTTTACGACTACTATGGTAGAATTTGGAAGACATCTTTTGAGCACGTCGGTTTCTTGCGGAGGCAAATATGATATTTTTTAAAATCATTACTGAATGTACATTAGTATCAGGCTGATGGGAAACAGACATAACCTGCTCAAGCCTTCTCTTGGTAACGGGACCGGGTTTTGCGAAATTATTCTTCAATCCACAGATGTTTGAAATCTGCTGTGTTGAATTGAGTTTATTTGATCAGATAGTCTATGCAGCGAGCACTTAGACTGAACTGGCTCAGCCTTGAACCAGGAAACGTGTGTGCAGATTATTATCTGGTTGCAACAACCGGTAAACCTGAGCCTGACTGATTGCAGCTGAAATTTTCGCTGATTGTTTGGAACGGCGCATCAGTTGTCGCGTCACATGTAACCGTGCCTTGGCTTCTTTTATCTGTTGTTCCCTTTCCCGAGCCTTCTTGCGCAGCCATCTGAAAGGTTGAACGGGTCAAAGTGAGATGTCTGGTGTAAGAATAAAATAAGTTTGCATGTGATCATGCTAGCGTGCCAGTTGCAGTATTAATGGCATGCTTGTCTGACACGTGGATCGGGATTCAAATCTGGGTATGCTTTGGTACTGAGCCCTCACAAAAGTGGAACTTAGATCTAATGCTTTTTTCGGAAGAAACCGATTGTAATGTTTGTCTGGATGCAGAAATTGCGGTCAAATATGGATGCCGTTTAATTTATGTTGATGTTTACTACAGAGTACTGATGACTGCTGCCGGTGAACTTATTGCGGTAGTCACCCTTCTAGGGGCGCCGCTCTGTGTTTATAACAACTAGTAAATTACAAACTGTTCATGTGAAAATTACAAATGAACCCTGTACAATGGGGAAGGTGGTTTAGTCGGGTATGAAATTCCCCTGGACTCATGTAGTGTCCTGAGTATGCTATACGTCCTGGTTAGACCCAGCCATATGCAGTTTACAGATTGCAATAAATGAAGATAAACTACTGATGTGGACAGGGCTTTTGGTGTTTAGCGCAGGTGTTGTGAAGCCGGGATATTCATGAATGGATTAGTCGGCGACTGCTACTTGTAGCTCACAAATTACCATTTTACCCAGTATGTATGCATAAGCCGAATGTGGAATATTTTAGGGTGTCATGTTGACCATCACAATTACGGGGTTGCATCTCCAGGCCTTACCTCAGTGTCCGGCTGCTAGGTACTGCCCGAACGTCTAAATCTAATCAGGAACGATTGGGGAGTAATCTAGTCATAATCAGTGCCACTGGATTGTCTGGGACTGATGTGGACCTTCCCTGACAAGTGTGCTACAATGAAATAGGAAAATTGATCAGGCACGATTATATGTGTATAACTCAACATTTTCATGTCGCGACGCCTGCGGATTTTACGTTGGTTGATTAACTCATTTGAGGAGGCGTGGTTTTCTGGCAAATTTCAAAGTTTGTAAACCAGTAAAGTGTGACAACTCCTTAGACTTAATGACGCGGGGCAGTGAAAGCCGTAAGGAAGCTGTCTTGCCGATGACGCCTTACTTTCACTTACAGCTCGGTTGTTTGTTTGCAAGGTGTAGGCGCCTTGATGTATGTATGTCTGAATGTAGACGTAGGTCTTTTTTAGTGGTTAGGTCCCCTCCCCTCCCTCTTTTTTCTTCTCTCTTCTTAAACAGGGTTTGTTTCTTCTTCATGGTTGTGTGGCAGTTAAGCATCAGTGTGAACCACTGATGTATTGCTGTCTATGATGATGATGACAACTCCTTAGACTTTAAGTGATACTGAAGTGTAAAAGGAATTTGTTTGCAGTAGTGCGCGCTCCACGTCTATTCTTACTCATGGGACATTTTCATTACCTAGTCTAAACCATTAATGTGCATATTCAGACGTTTACATTCATATGAGTTGATCAAGAACCCGATCAGTTTGTGGCTGGGTGTCGGTCGACGTTACCCGCTCACCTCACAGGTAGCTTACCTATTGTTGGAACACCCAAAAGTGGTTTGAAAGATTGGACGTAACTGAAGCTGGAGCCCGCGACTGTTTTGAGTGGTCAGCTTTATGAGCTCATGGCCCTCAATATGAGGTACCAGTGGGGCTTTTGTATTTGAAAGTAGGTTGTAGAACGTCGGTATTCGCACTATTGTTGTGGCATTACACGCGAAGTGTGTGCTCGTCGACTGTTCTGGACGACCGTTGTAGCTTTACAAATCATCCCCTGCATGAGAGTTACGTTTTTTCCCAGGTAATATGTTGCTGTTTTTCTGTTCGTTTCCAAATTTATCTTAGCCTTATACGAAAGACAGCTCCGAGTAATGGTGTGTATTTCCCTGCTCGTGTGTTACAGGCGGTGGTCACGGTAGTGTGCAGCATATTGTGACGATTACCTTTACCAAATCTCCGGTAAGTTCGAAATCACGTCTGTTTTGTGTATATTTGTGGCACATCAAGAGAAAGTCTCTGAGGTTGCAAGTCCGATTAACGACTATCAGTAAAGTCTAATATCTATACTGTTCAGTTGCTTCAAATTTGGGCGACAGCTGTAACTTTTTCGTACATAAGCACTACTGGAATATTTCAAGTACTATCTATTTCACCAACAATTTCCAGTGGGGACGGAAAACTAGATTGCAACATGAATGCGTCAGTTTAGGCACTCACTCTTTGTAGGCTCGTTCGCATTGTTCCTTGGAATGTGCCGTTGTGAAAAACCGGCGTTCTGCATCCTGACATTGCTTCAAAGTTTGTTCCTGGTGCGTCTGAATCGACTTGGATTTTAACCAAGCGGATAATTGCCGCTCACGCTCCTTCTGGTCAGCAAGCTGGTGAAGGCAAGACGATATAAATGCGATTATCACACTGTGTACAAATTGACTTTCGAGGGGTTAACTGCACATTTTTCACAGCCCTTAGCGTTGACCGTAGCATTCAAATCTTAATAAAATTTTCGCCTCTTGTCGAATTCCGTTCGATGATCAGTGTGTCATTATTGCCCCCCTTGTTTGGCCTGGGAATTGAACTCCGGACTATTCATTTTAACAATACATACTCCATTGATCCCACTGGGCGTGAATGGGCGATAAACACGCCTTTTGGAAAACACATGTGAGATTAAAACATCTGCTAGTAATCAGGTCATCCTTGTCCTCAATTTCAGTGATTGCAAGTACACCAATCAGATTTGGAAGGTTCTCCACATTTCTAGAACAGCTCAAATATAAATTGTGAACCATGGAGACAAACCCGTGTGACCTAGGTTTCCTCATGTTTGTTCTGTACGAAACAATCTAAGCTTTCGTAGATTTGCTGTGGCGGCTTTCAGTTGGAAAACGAGTTACCTAAACAGACTTAGCTTCTGCAATCTTAGTAAGTTGGCTACGATACCCGTGAAACAAGACGGAAACAAAAGTACTGGATATCGATCCAGTTACCTCTTTATCCGGTTAAAGATTAACAAATTTGATTAGCTGTACCAATAATGAAACGTCGGTTTACTTAATCTCCGCCAAACTGGACCAACTAAAAAAATTGTTTGAAAGCCGAGTGCTCCGGTCACATGACTTGTGCCTAGGTTCTAATACACAAACCAGGCTGTTCATCACAATTTCACTCTTTGCGGGTTTTTGCGGTTCCAGGCCTACCTCTTTCTGTTTCCGTTCCTCCTGGGTTCGCAAATGGTGCTCCATTTCCGCCTTCCGTTGCGCACAATACACACGGTTCTTCTGCCGTATCCATGCCTGCGAAAAACGAGATAAATAGTACCCACATGTTACCACTTGTTTACATTTGTTTGCGTGCTACCTGGACTAACCATAGAGGGAGCCAACTAAACATTTAGTGGTGACATCATTGGACAATATTTGGTGCCCACTAATAGGTGGGTATTTTACATTGTGCAAAACAAATCTGAAATCTTCAGTAACAACCATAAATGAGATATGAGTATTTCATGACAAAAAATGTAAGGAAAAACACACCTGTCGAAGTCATTCGTCGTTTCATATTATGAATAGATGCTTGTGTTGCTGACAGCAGTTCAAAGCTGGTTGTGTTCACCTCATCATCATCATCGTGTACAACAATACACCAATGGTTGACGCTGATACTTAACTGCATCAATGCCAGAACATTGCATCTCGGATCATGCAGAACTGCTCCATACGGATAAATTCGGAAGTAAACTGGAACAATGTAGAGAAGTTGGCTAGGAGGAGGACGACCACTGAGCTCTTGGAATTTAGGAACATGAAGGGGTATACCTTTTTCTAAAAGACTTTATGCTTAATACTGATAAACTGAACATAATGCAGCAAGCTCTTCAATCACAATTATCTCCGAACACATAAATTATTGTGTATCTGGTCACAAATTTTTCAATCACCGTCCGTCAAATAGAAGCACTATACTAGTACTTCGTTTCAGTAGAGCTCGTCTATGGAGCGTATTCTTGGAAAGACGAAGCTTTGATTCTGATCCACATTTTCATCAAACAACCGTGCTGGCCCCTGTGGCAATCATCTCACGACTGAAATCGCATATGCAGCGCTCAGGTTTAGGTGAAGTAGCATGTTTATTCGTTACTGTTTTAATTTTAGTGTTCGCGTAGTGCGTGTCGGGTGAAGTTGATGAGTTTAAAAAGCTAATAGTTATAATCTGAGTCAGAAACTGTCACAGAAACGGATATTTCGTATGTGATACGCGTTCTTAATCAATGTACTTTCAATGTGTCAGGGATAGTAGCAGTTTGGTGCGCGGTCTCGTTTCCACGTGATACCATTCTTCATTATGATTATTTGGCGCCGTTGTTCACGGTAGAACAGCATGAAAGTCCATTTAATTGAGTTTGAATTGTCTGGTTGTCATGCAACATGAGCACATCTGTACCATCTCGCTTATCGTCCAAGAAGGCGAGCATTCCACTCCAACTACTCGGACTCCTTTGAATTTACGCTATTCTGGTAACCTTAATCAAGGCAGTTGTCTGTTTTGTACTGGATTGACTCACTGCAAGAACGTCGTTGGCAACTTCTGATTGTGTTATTATCTTGGCTGTAAAGGAACTGAGGATGACACGACAAAACAAAACCTGTAAGCTAGAAACAGACAAGATAATTCATGTTCAATAAGCTATCTGTGTACATTAGTAGACATCAGTTACCTTAAACTGTTGGTTGTAGGAACACTGATTGAGACGGCCTGACTATAATTGTTGACTTCATTTGCTGTTGCTTGGCTTAATACTCCGCTATTACTAACCCATCGTGAACAGTGCGGATCAAAGGACAAAATCTCAAGGAATAAGCAAACCATTTGATGCCACGTTTCAGACGAAAACTCTACTGTAACAAGCTTCGACTATGTGTGAACTCCAGTCTCTCTGATGGTCTCGAACTGACAAGGTAAGACAAGAATTATGCCAGTAGTTAGGTGACAGTTTTAGGATGATCACTGTTAAATTATACGTTCAGGTAGCCTAGTCTTACGCACGGTCTGGGCCAGATATATATATATA
>JTDE01004020.1:33048-64425 GCA_014338405.1 Paragonimus skrjabini miyazakii
TATATATGCTGTTATCGAACGTGGTTCTACAAATATAATAATAAACAATTTTAATGTACAGTAACTTGCGACCAGGTTTACAAACGCATATAACAGTGCAGCGGAAGCGTGACGAAGCGTCCACTTAATTCCAGCGGTAAAATATGTAGTGCCTTACTGTTACGCATATAACCAAATGTAGTACTTTGTGGTAGGAATCAAAATATAGGTAAATCGGATACAGTTCAATTGTTTATGGCCGATATAGAGTTTATGGAAAGGTATTAAATGTTGACATATCAAACCGTTGTGAGTAAGCGCAAGCGTTGCTAACAGACGAGTCACGTTGAATTAGAAGATAAAGGCATACTACTGTAAACATGTGAGTAGAGTAACGTTAAATGTGAAATTGGGTTTTACAATCACTATTGGACACCCAATAGCAATAAGAGTTCATCAAAGTGTGGACACATTGGTTCATACCAATAAACATGTTAGTCAAGAAAACAAAAGCAAACAACAAAGACTTTTGCATGGAATTCGACGACAGTTTCTTGCCGGACAGTTCCGGTAAAGTTGACTACAGTGAAATCGGTGCAGACAAAACAAAATTTTGTCAAACGAACTGAAGCACATCTAAAATAAAACCGTTTGTAACATATATTTGAGTTTTCCTAACTGAGAATGCCAACATGTACGATTAATTTCATTATTTATAGAGTCGGTGTATCAACAGTATGCTGGATAGTATCACTTGAAGTGGTTCACTTGTCATTCATTATTTTTCGGTAGCACGTAAACTGAAGTTCTGAACGGTTGATTCTGGGGTGTGTTAGACTCGGAAGTCAAAGCATTGCTGTATCTTAAGAAACCGGGTTCTTCCGCGTTTGAACACAGATAGGTTCTATGCGAAGCCTGCAATGCTCATTCATCGAAATTTCCACCTAGGTGTTTCCAATTTAAAGGTGTCAGAGTGATGCGTACGGAGCGAATACACCGAATTAGTTGCCAAAAGAATGATGGAATTAGGACTGCACAACCTTACACGCTTCATTATTCCTTTTTGTCATATTTAGCCGTTAAGCTTTCATTTCCCAAAAGCTACTCACAAGGGCATAAGAAAACTTAGGTGATTTGCGTTTCGAATCAGTCTAACATATTTGTCGATTCATAGACAGACTTTTTCAGTATTTCTAAAATCCAGTCACAGTTCAAGGCCCAGGTCAGGCCCTTTCATCCGGCTACATAATTGGATATTAGGTTATGTTGAGTCACACCAGCGCTGACAGGCAAGTAGGCACCACTAAGGAATGTTGCTAGGATATTGCAATGTGACTGGATATGGTCAGGCGATTCGACGGGCGAGGGCTGGAATCTCACTTTATTTACACACTATCCTCGTTCAGTTGAATTTAAACTAGATCCGAAGTATGTAGGTGGAAACACAAGTGTTTTTGAACGAAAGCCGCTTGTGCTGACATGTGCACAGGTTTAGGTTAGTATTGGCAACTTTGGCAAGTTAATTTTGGCATGGATGTTCCCAGCTCACAAAAGAAAAAGGAAATCCGCTCTGAGTTCGCTACTAAATGTTGGAAATACCGTTGTCACACTATCTGAGAAGGTTCATGTTATTGTTTTACAAAACCGAACTGATAGTAGTTCAGAAACCCAAGACTTGCTCTTTGATAAAAATCATCTGTGTGAAATTACAGGGGAAATAAAATTCAGTAAACGAAGATCCAATGATCCTTAAGAAACAAAGAATCCTCAATGACAGTATCCTGAAAGAACTCAAACCTACAGAGAACCCCACTCCGAAATTCTACGGACTTTCTATAATTCTCAAACACAACACACGTTTGAGTCTGAGTGTTTCAATCAGAGGAACTCCAACTTATAAAGTAGCAACATTTCTAAGAACCAGTCTTTCACGTAAACTCGGTTCCTTGACTTCTTCAACGAGGTATGGGGCTTGGAATTAGAAGTGGTGGTATACTCCGGAGTTCGTTCGCTGTTCACTTGCACCCCGAACAAACCAGCGTTAAACGTGCTGACCGATATGCTCTGGGATAATGTGCATTGGCAATAACACACCCAATTTTCTATAACGTGAGTCGTAGATCTAGTACAGCTTTCCACAGAAACCCACTTACAATTTGAAGACACAGTAAATCAGCAACATCATTATCATCATATCAGTCATCAGCCTGACCAAAAGGTATTGTGGCTCGGGCCGCCGCTCACCTCAACAGTGACGTAAACTATCCTAGAATAAAACTTTGCTAAGGAGGTTGAAACTTATTAAAAGAAGACTAGGTAGAAGAACTAGAAATAGTATGGATACAGGTACGCCATTTATTGCGACGTGCCGCCACCTTGGATAGCGTCCCCAACCAGCGGTTTGAGTGATCACGAGGACCCCATCCAGGCAGAAGACATCTACCCACTTTTCTCAGTGGAGCAGTCAGGATCTTCATGTTTCGTGACCACATTGTTGCTTGACCACCTCGCGATTTTACCCAACCGTCGGTGGCCTAGTATATAACGCCCGGTATGGTAAACGATTAGATGACATACGGAGTACGTGACCCAATCATCACAAGCTGTATAACGTGATTAGTTGACCAATTGATCGCGTATCTCGAACGTTCCGGAATACGCGCCGGCTAACGGCTACGTTGCTCACGCGATCAGTCCATTTAATATGGGCTAATTGGCGGAGACAGTGATGGTCAAACACAGCTAGTCTGTTGATAACTTCCTTGCGAAGAGGCCAAGTTTCCGAACAATAGATCGAAACAGAATGTACAAAAGCATTATATACCTTTCTTTTCAGCGACACCCGAACGTCTTTTTGACTCCACAGATGACGTAGTTTGGCAAACGCAACTCGTGCCTTTGCTATCCCTGTGGATATCTCATCAACAGTATTACAGGCTGACGAGATGCTGCTACCCAAGTATGTGAAACTGTCCACAGTCTCAAGCGGATTACCTACAATGAAGAAAGTAGAGGTGGAAATGCCCCAGTCTTGAAGCAGCACTTTGAACATGCGAAGTGCACTCCATATAAACCAGCTCGGTCACTCACCTTGCCCAGCATAGTCTGCATGTCTTCGGCAGAGGGGCTAAGTAAAACACTGTCGTCCGCCTACTCCAGATCGGTCAATCTAGCGCCAGGAAGAAACTCAACACCAAGTTCATTGGACTTCTCAAGCGCACCCCCCAGAATGTCGTCCATGACAAAATTGGACAAGTAGGGGGGGACTGAGCACACCTGAGGAGCACCACTAGAAGTGATGAAAGCCCGAGACAGTTGTCCATAACCTTTCACTCTGTTTGCAGAGTGAGCATACAGTGATCTCAAGAGGTTCGCATATTTCTCTGGTACTTCTTTGCGAAGGAGGCAGCTCCAGAGAGCGTTACGAGCAACTGAACCGAAAGCAGACTTTAGGTCCAAAAAGACCAAGACCGTCGGCTGCTCATAAGAGTGCCGATGTTCCATGATCCGTCGTAAGGCAAAAAAGTGATCAACGCACCCCCGACCGGATCGGAATTCTGCCTGTTCTTCGCGTATCTGACTTTCTCTGAGCTTAGTGAGCCGACATAAAATGAGGCCAGTGAATAACTTAGATGCAGTAGACACCAAACTTATCTCCCTGTGGTTGTCACATATACTTCGGGCCCTCTTTTTGAAAAGAGGAGTTACTGTTGATAGGCACTAGTCATGAGGTACCTCTTCAGTCTCCCAGATCGTCTGGAGGAGTTTTGGCAGTTCTGATATCAACTCCTCCTCACCATCCTTGAAAAGAGAAGGAGAGAAGAGGACTGGACCAGGGGCTCTATTGCGTTTCAATAACTTGAGCTCCAGAACAATTTCTGCTTCCGACGGAGGGCCGTCTGGAATGCAATAACTGACCATTCGGGTCCCGTCGTCCACACGATCTGGTTGAGGTCAGCAACACCAAGCAGCACCAATGAAATCCTCACTTTTAGGGCCGCTTGCTGAAGTCGTTATGCAACTCTTTGAAAGAACTGCGTTCCAGGAATACTGTCAAACATTCTGGTTGAGATGTGTGGATAATAAATTTGTTATCACTAAGTGCGTGTAGATCGATGGTTTCGATGAGGCTATCGGTAAGCTATTATCACAGCATCAATCCACCAGGGAAGTAAAAACCAACGTATCCGTGCAATTCCTGGATGTATCTTCATTGAGGCAATCTGACGGAAGCATACAGACGACCATACATCGCACGCTAACAAACGGCGCAGTACTCTCGTTCATACGCAAAGAGTTAGGTGCGAAGCTTACTTCGTAAAGTAAATACCGACTGTTGTAAGCTTGAACTACTAACTACGAAAAAGAACACTCCGCGAGTCACTCACGTCAAACGGCTACACCAAACCATTCAAAAACGCATGCACTGGAACCCGATCCAATGCTGTTTTTGACTATATGACGAACAAGATCACTATCGTGCCTTAAATAAACGGAATCTCGAGGGTAACTGAGGGCAACCGAGACCAACAAATAGCCTTCGAAATAAACTTTGTAAAATCAAAGGTCCAACCGCAGAAGTTGGACCAGCGGCTGTAGTTTACTATTGGCTGCCGCCAGTGTGACTAAACTTACGTAGGCGACACTGGGAAAGAGTTGAAGACACGTTTACACAAGCGTCGCTTAGCCTTGAGAGGGGCAAATCAGAAATCACAGTGTTGGCAACGACGAGCAACCACAGGTCATGAGGTCAATAGGGTGGACAGCAATGCGATCGGGTAAGCAAAAGGAAAGCAGAAGCAACTAAACTTTGGATCAATCTTCTCTCACAATATTTCCAGCAGACACATCTACATCGATACGCACTACACTTCATCGGTCACGCAAATACAGCAAATACGAGTGATAGACAGACAAGCGTGCTGATGAGCCGGTAACCTAACTGTGATTTTTGAATCATCACTTCGTTTGATCACGGATCCTAGTATGGATTTGAAAAGTCACAGTAGATGCCCACCACTCAGTGTTCGTCCTTTACATCTATATATATATATATATATATATATATATATAGGGGCACACACTGAGTAGCGAACGATTTATTGTGACGTTTCAAATCCACACTAGATGGACCTGGTAATGAATCCTGCGTAAACGGCCTTGAGTGGTCATCTTGTGTCAATAATATGGTCATGCAAACAATTGTACATAAGCCCTAAACTCCTGAATACTTACTAATTTGACGCAGTCCCCCATCTCTTTTTTTCTAATACTTTCATTTTGCACCCCACCCATCTACCGTTATATGCCGATTCCTGATAGCTGTTTCTTTTTACCAAACAGACGATACGAAATTGCAACATCTACTATCCACCTCTTTGTTAATACGTTCCGTTTTAGGGAAGAAGCCGACTTTTACGGTTTTCTTGTTTATTTTTCAGGATAAGCAACTACAAGTTTAGAAGGCTAATGCTTAGTAATTAGGATTACGTCAGTTCATTTGCTGATTCTTGCAGGTGTGTAGATTTGGACATTTGGGCCATGAATGATTTGTGAAATTTATCCGCCAGCCACACTCACTATTCATCTAACACGCCGACTGTCGTAAAGTACGAACAGATAAATTAGGATTTACAGTTGAGGGGTGAAATTAATTATGGTACATTTTTAACAACAAACCTGAATTAGCTGTTGGATTGGAGGTCTCGCGACCTACCAAGTCCGTGGCTATAAGCTTTAGTGGAGGGGACTTGCTGATTAATTCTCCATTGCAACCCGGTTGTTTATTTGTAAGTATGGGCACAGTGATTTTGATTGCCTGAATTGAACCAAGGTTTCAGGAGATAAGTCTGTTCTCTCCCAGGCATTTTAGCACTACAATAGGGTTTTCTTCTCTTTATCTCGATGACGTGACACTAAAGTATCAAAGTCAACCACTGGATTGTTGCCATATATAGTAGAAAGGTCTGAGATGATGCCCCTCATAGTACGTAGCCATATAGTAATTCGGGATAGCTGTGATAGCCAGTAACTACTATTATATATATATGTATATGTATAATCATTTTTACTCACGTCGACTGGACCAGTAGTACTGACGTTCCGCTCAGTATCACTCGTTTTGGGACGTGACGAGTCGCCGCTCCATATTGGGCCCTTGTGTTTCGTAGTTGACGGGACAGTTCCTTGAAATGCGGTATTCGAGTGTGATTTTTTGGACGGACAATTTTTAATCGGACTCTTTGACTGCGCTGATTTGTCGTGGTTAGTGACGATTGAAGGTGAACGAACTGGATATGTAGAGTGAACATGTTAGAGGCGAATTATCTCAGTCCGTGTTTGTCATACTGATGCGTTCTAAATGTAAAAATAATCGTTAAAATGCTGATTTTTGTTCAAATAGTTAGACACTTGTAACTCTGCCGACTGTGTGAATAAGACATGGAACCGAGTCCAGTTAGGCTTGTTTTCAGTAAGAATGATTACAATGTTTTGAAAAGTAGTTTATTGGATTCTGCCCCAAACATCTGACTGGTTAAAGGTCACGTTGTGATTGAGGGGGTCGGTGGCCAATGTTAAATAAAACAAGGTCACAATAGTGTGTGGGCAGTATACTATTTTCGTTTGTTACTCACCGACGTTCATTGGCGGTGTTGTGAAAATCAGTAACACCATTCGGCATCCGGAGGACAGAAGATATGTAAACGCAATTGGAGGGAGGAAGTGTTTCAACAAGGAAGCATACTGCGGATGGCTGGCGTAAAATGATGATATAACTCCCCATGTGAGTGTACACAGTAATTGTGGTGTAGGTCACATAAGCTGGTTTTGTTCGATTTGGTGTCACTTCAAGGATGTTAGTGTCCGACTGTCGTCTCGGGCTTGTTGTTTTACAGACAGTGAGGCTTGTTAAAAACAGCTCGCATGTTATGAACTGAAGTTCATAGCATCAGAACGCAGCAGATCAAAGTTAGTTTCTGAGGTTTCTACAAAACCCTCACAGAGTCCCTGACGGTACTCCGACAATATGCAAGCTACCGCTCAAAATATCATCTAACATACCTCATCATTTATCTTCGTTCAGCCACACCAGGCCGGACGGAACGATCAGTTTGTGTGCTCATGAGAGAAGCTTAAGAATTTCTGTGTTCTGTGATTGCTTCGGTTTCGACGGTCTGGCGTAACTGATTCGAGTATTCGTAACGAGTGAGTGACTCATCTGATGAACTTAATTTGAAATTCAAGACAGCATTTGTAGCTGTGAATGTGACTTAACTACGTTTATTTGTTGACATGTATGTCGTCTACAGACGGTTGGTTGCACCGTGGTTCACCAGGTGCGTTTCGCTATAACGAACGCAGATATGGTCAGGTTGACCGCCATAAATGCATTTGTTATGATGAGTACAAAACCCGTTCTATCCAAAGGAGGTATTTAAGGACCAAAGGCTCTTCGTTGCAATGACCCTTTGGTCAAAACACTTGTGCTATGTTATAGATATAACCATTTAATTTTCCATTTTATATAACGCTGACTCAAACTACTCACAGTTCACTGGATGTACTTTGCCATTCTGATGTCCAAATGTCGCTTTATAGACTATTGGTATCTAATCTTCTAACAGTAAACGAACGTAGGTCGCGTTTGGGGGCCTCCATTATGCTAATCAATCCTACTATGCTCTCAAAGCAAGGTCATCAGGATAATGATTTTTGAGGTCAAAGGGGTAAAAGTACTTTTTTCGCTGGAAATTCTGTTGCTAATATTAAAAATGAACTGTGATTCGCTGAAAATTATTTCACACACAAACGACTGGAGTGAATCGCAGCTGTGTTTTATACAACCAGAAAGCTGTGCGATCACACCTAAATCCAGATAATCTACGCGGTCAACGAAAGTAATGATGTGACTATTTTTTTCAGGTCAACAGGTTAATGAATTAATGTCAAAATTAAAAAAAGGTTATCATCGGCATCTGTCACTGTGAACTTTCTCCTGACTTAATCGCATATTACAATATTTAACATCGATACTTCAGTAAACTTACTATCTCCGCCACTGTCAACATGTGGAGTAGGTTTACTGCTGTTCGCTAGCCTGTTGATCTGCTGATCTTTCTGAGTAATACTTGATTTGTTTGGAGTTTCCTGAAAACCCGTTTTGTACTGCACTATTCTAACCTGTCGGGCACCACTCACAGCGTTGAACGAAACTGTCACGGTAATCGGTAGTCTTTCATTTGCATCAACTCCATCACCAGAACGAAAATCGGAAGTGGATCCGCTGTCCATGTGAACATGTGGGATTCTAACCGCCTTGCACACAGGTGCGCAAACTGTGGATGAGTCCACTGTGGTTTCAAGGCATTCTGAGAACTGGTCAACACTAATCAGGTGGGAACTGAATGTGACGCGACTGTCTCGATTGCTTGGGAGAGGCA
The DNA here is from genome assembly GCA_014338405.1 of Paragonimus skrjabini miyazakii. Classification (NCBI taxonomy): domain Eukaryota; kingdom Metazoa; phylum Platyhelminthes; class Trematoda; order Plagiorchiida; family Troglotrematidae; genus Paragonimus; species Paragonimus skrjabini miyazakii. The sequence continues at coordinate 41,469 of JTDE01004020.1, forward strand.
TTCTTGCAAACTGCTCGTTTATCTCTTGCAAGCGCTGCTGAACCTCAAGATCCGACTCATCATCAGACACATCCTCATCGGAAGTTTGGGTAAATTTTCTTGACTCCAGTTCATACAGTGCGTTGGAAATAACCTCATCGAGCAGTTGAGCGATGAAGAGTTGATCAAGCTCTTGTTGCAGATCTTTAGAATAAAAAAACAGGGTTTTTCTCTTGTCTTTTATCTGTAAGCAGTACTCAGTAATAATCCACAACATTACTAAATCCTGTAATATGTAACTTTGGTATTCTCACTAATCGTACTAGTGGTAGTCTTCTCAAATTATTATCTGTTTAAACTGGGTATCGATGCAAGAATTGAGGATATATTATACACATCTTGTAGTGTACTGCTCAAAGCATAGTACCTATGAAGTTAACAACCAGTATATCAAAAGAATCACAAAAAGGACCCCAATGAATAGGATCAAGATTTAAAGCATATGAGATACTAACTTTGAAGCGACAAGAGATTGCTAGGTTTAGGTATGGATCCCCAGCCCTGTATTAAGCTGGGAAGACATTAAACTGGTCGTCGCATGAAAGCCCGGAAAAAAAATAAACGAATGTGATTAAAATAAAATGTGCAAACGGATACAGGAACATCAAACAAAGTAGTACACCTCATCATCAATCAAACAAATAAGAATAGTCTGTGTATCATGGATGTGACGTACGAAGGGTGGACAGCAGACTCACATTGAGGGTTGTCTCCTGCGTATGTGCCGATCGACTGGGACGTTTGCAGCGTTTATCCGCTATGATCGTGACCACGGAGTTTGATAATGTGCTCCAGTGTAGACAAACGAGGTTCCAATCAAATAATAGCAAACCAATTTTATACGGCAGTTTCAGAAATTATGCCTTGAGTTCTCGCTCATGTGTCGTCAACTGGAGTCTACTATTAGCTAGCGTAGTTAGCGGAATATTTTGTGAATTATGGTCACGCCACTTCCACTGTAAAATTTAGAGCCTTTCGCAGGTGCTTGTAGGCTGTTTAAAGTTAAATTAGCTTCATTTGACTGTCTCGATCGACGACCTTTTGAACTATATAATTTTTCAAACGAGCCATGTTTGGATATTTTAAACAAGTGTGATGAATTTTGTAGCAAACGGCAATAAGCTACTCAGTTATTTGGCCAAACAGTGTAGAAGGTGGTGAAAACGTTTTAGTTTTCGAAATGAAGGCAAAAACAACCTTGAGGGCATTAAGCAATCTAAGGTTTATTGAATTTCCATGGATTAGTTTGTAAACAAGAAACTACAGTAAAATTAGAAATTATAACTGTTCTCAAAGCTTCGGATTTTCCATTGTTTGGTTTGGTTTGTCTTGTAACTTGTCCGTTTTAAAGCATGGTATACTTAGCTAAAATATTCTACTCGTGTGTTCATTATAACAAATCTGATACTGCGACTGAACGCCGTCCTAACTTTACACTGCGCTGGTATGTCAGTTTGCTCTAGTGGTCAGCAATAAATGACTGTAGCCTTCTGCGAATCATCGATTAGTTCGTCCAATTCAATCCCTTTACTTTCCCCTCTTGTTGTAGCTCAGTCCATATTTGGTTCCTGATATCATTTCTTGGTTTAACGAAACATGAGTGGCGCAAACACATCTTTTTAATAATTCATTTTCGGCGTTTAAGCGTACGAACAGATGCATATAATTTCCACTGACCGATTGGGGTTCCATGTTAACGAATCCAGTACCAATGATAGTCGATAGACTAGTAAGCAACGATGTCTTAGTGCATATATCGAACGGACGAGTAGCAGTTGTGTAACAAGACGGAAAGGTCATAGCGTAAATCAATTGACAATCTGATCGATATTAAATTTCACAAAGAGTCTAGTGAAGTAAAAATGTCAACTCTTTTTCTTCTTTGAAGAGAACTGTGAGGAAGACATTCTTTTCTGCAGCAGTAACGGGGATAGGCCAAATGATGTAAGTTTCTAAGTAATCGTTTTCCCCTAGCACTTCGTAGATCCGCGGTTTACATGGACTGCAGATCTCTCTTGTTCTCTATGCTATGCGATTTACTAAATTTCGTACTTACGTAAAAGGAACTAAGTTTAAGAAATGTGTGTATTGGCCATTCCACCTGGCCTTGCGGTATATGCTTAGTTCCAACCCTCCATTATCCCGTGTTACAGTAAAACCTCTAGAAATTCAATATTCTTGTCAAGTTGCACTTCGTACATAAATTTTATAGCTAGATGGCAGTTGTTGACATTTTGTAACATAATTAGTGGATCGGACGCCGAGTCAAATATGAAAAACATGTTATACACATACTGTTTGTAATGAGGTAAACTACGTCGTATTCTTCAAGTAATTCCTTTAAATATGAACATTCAAAGATCTACAAGCACAGAACCAAGTTTGTCTGTTTGTCTGAAGTAAAACCCATTAAAAGAGAACTGTATATCAAAGGTACAACGAAGAATGATGTATAAGTTTAATCAATAGAATATTAATGTACATCAGATAAGAATGGATGTAGTTGTAAATGCAGTCAACGTTTTCACTGAGTGGAACGCTTATGGATAGTGACTCGATATCAAAAAAAGGACACTATCCACCATCTTTAACTGCATGCACAAATTCAAAGGTATCTTTCGAATTGTACATGTACGCTTATTTTTCTATTGATTCCAAGAGTTGTGAAACCGACTGTGTAATTGTTAATGTGGAAAAGTTACCATATCACTAGTTGTTCTCAGCTGTACATCCGGTTTGTGTCCTTTGAGGGAACTATGAACACGAGGAGGTTGCGAGCAGCATGGGACTTCATGCCACTTCTGCAATATACTTTTGACTAATAAAGCGTTAAAATTTTGTGGAATGAAATCAAATATTCGTTAGTTCGGAGTTACAATCAGAAAGATAACCTAATCGGCACATTTACGGGGACAAAGATAATTAGATGCTTATTCGTCATTCGTTCTTTACTAGCTTCTGTATATTGTTTCATAAGGACTCATCAGTTAGCAATTCTGACACTATGAAAATGTTGACAGTAATACACAAAAGGTGATTTTATAGCATCAACTGTTGGAACAGAGGTCGAGTTAAAATCGTAAAACCGGGTAATTAAATTTTCAAATTGAGCTTGGATATCTAGTTCTTTATAAAGTGGTACATTAGCTCAAAAATATAAGACCGAATGATGATGCTCAGTCTGTGTATGACATTATAACGGAGGAAGTACTCATCGAGATTCGAAGGAGGAGAGCTTTTTTACGCCCAGCACTACCCATTTCTTCACATTGACCTGATTTTTTTATTCTTTGTTTTTCCGGTCCCCACCTCATACGATCGATAACTGTAGACCAGCATCGCTACTACTCTTCACGGTTGTGAGTTTTCTGGAAACCACTCATCTTTAGAGTTAATAGGTCAGTGACTTCTCTGTCACAGTACCTCTTTTAGTTTATGATTAGTCGTCTCAACTCACTATGAACCTTGAGTTCATTGGAAGTTATCTAAATATAGGCAGATACGTGCATGTATTTCCAAAAATTCTCTGAGCCGACCCGTATAACGTAGCATCATTAGAGGTGGTCAGCTTTTCCATTACCTTCAAATACGGATCATTCTTGGATAACTGAGCAAGTTTCAATAGTCGGCTTGAAATTTTGACCGCCACGGCGTCCTTGCCATTCGATTGATTGTAGTACGAGCTGCCTGTATAAATGTTCAGATCTCCTACTCATTGGCGAACGTTTAGAACTTCGTATCATTTAACTGTGGTCCGTTATCTGAGAAGATCACAGGTATGCCATATCGTACACATTGAGCTCGGAGTGCATTAACGGCCGCGCTGAACGTGGTAGAGTTCAACCGTTTCAACTCATAGAAATTGCTGAAGTGATACACTTTAACCAAGATGTGATTACTGGGAAATGTAGTGATTCCCACGGATATGATATGCCACGGTCTTCGAAAAGTTTGACGCGTCAGTACCGGTTTCCTAGTTTGCTTCGATCCAATTTTTTAACATATTATACAGGTCTGTATATAGTGCTTTTTTATAACCTGACATCTGGGACAAATAGAAGAGCTTCTTTGTCCTCCATGTAAAGCTGTTCACGATCGTATGTCCTAGGTGAACATGCTTCAATAACTTCCGTTGAAACGTTCTTGGCACGGCAGTTCTTCTTCTTGGATAAACTGATCGTGGTCGCCACTGAGGACAGCTAGTTCATCCAGCAACTTTTTCTTGTCGTGCGGCCATCCGTTTCTAACTGTTTCAATCAGTCTTTATGCCGTAGCATTTTGTTTATTTGATGTCTGTGATTAGGCTGGTTTCCGTCATAATGTACTCTATAACCGCAATAGTGTCGAAGTGGAACTCTTGCAAAGAGAAAACGTTCCCATAATTTCTTTACAGTGTATCAACTATACACACCTGAGTCTTCGGCTGACAGATTTAGTCAAAATCACATTTCTGCATTCTGGCCAGTATTATCTATAATCCTGTCGGTGTAGCAGATAACGGTTTCCTCATTGTTAAATATAACGACTTTTGGTAGGTGTGAATTATTTTTTCCTGACCAAAAAACTGTATCAAGGCGAATATCACTGTTAACATTTTCTCAGTTCGCACACAGTGTCGCTTCGTAAGTGGAAGGTTCCTGCTTTGACACCTCATTAGTCATCCATGTTGTAATAACGCTTCCTCCATGCCACTTTGACTTCCATCACACTCAATAACCAGTGGTATTATTGGATTGTGGAAGTTCAATACAAGAGACCTTGGCGAAGACCCGCTTTCTTTTATTAAATACTGTCTCTTGTTCTTCTTCTCCACGCAAGTAGTACTGTTCAGTAGATCAGCATACGGATGGGATATGCCATGTCGGACAGGTTTGGAGAGCACTGACTCAAACAACTGACCATACCATCCAATCTTGTTAATGCTTTCACATCTTCAGAGGCTAATATTATTACAATAGTCTTTGTCTTCTCAGCGTCTACCTTTAGTTCATTTTAGGTTAACAAATGTCCGTGGAAGGTGGACGCTTTATTGCGAAAAGCTATATTGTTGGGTGACAAACGAATTTATTAATGTATGCGGCGCTCTAGAAATGCCACTAGGTTTCTGTTGTGATCTTTCATAGTTTTGCCGAATACTATCACATCATCCGTCATACACGTAAATTCGTTCAGTTTGTCATGCCCCCGGACGCTCCTAGTCCAAAAGGCAATTGTAAACCACTAAACCATCCAAATCGGATTTAAAATGTAGTAAAGTTACTAAACTGCTAATCTGATTCTAATAACCACAAAACCGAAGGTAGGTTTAACTTTGTGAGGTACTGGGATAGAGATAAGTCTTGTACAGTGATATCGATGGATGGAAAACTGTTATACCCTCTTTGAAACACTTTGTTCAGTCTTGGGGTTGGCATACAATTGAATATCACCTGACTCCTTCAAAGTTGCGGCAACCTGACTGACCCAGTCAGTTGATTCATGTACCGAAGCAGTCACCTTAGTTCGAGCTAGCTGATTTAATTCCGCTTCTCACCAACCGCGTATGGTCGGCGGAATCCTTCGGACCAACAACGCAATAGGAACGACAGCGCTAACCACAGATAACTTGACGACCCTTGGCGTGTGATTAAAGGTAGATGAGTTTGTCCAATTCAATCATTTTACACGCTACCATTTTCACAGCATAATCCACTTCTGGTCTGGTTCTTGTTAACACTCTCTTGTCTGTGTGGCGGTTCACTGTGTCTGACACTGTTTTCTCAAGTGCATTCGATTTCCCTAGATAAAATGTTTCAGAACTATTAAATAAATGGCTTAAGGCATTTTGTACAAGTCTTCTATGGTCATATATATAATAGAAAGGTAACGGTATAAATCTGACATGAGTGCGCATTTACTGACTGTAGACGGTCCAGACAGTACAAGCTATTTTGAAGAACCTTTACGTCGTAAGGAACGCTAGCATTATCCCGATTTTTATGTATTCGCCGCACAGCTGAGTGGGTTTTCTGACAATGCTGAATAATCTAAAAACACATGCACTCCACGACAAACTTTTTCGGCCACCTCTGACTTTTGGCAGCGTATTTCATGATACACAATCACAATCGATGTGTTTCCGAAAAACCGAAGTACGTTTGTGGAAAACATTCGGCTAAAGTTCGTCTGGATTAAATGCGCACAAAATCCGACAAACTTATGCAACCGACCTAGTTTGTTAATATGCAGTCAGAGTGAACGCCCTGACTCAATATTAACTGTGCCTAGGAAACAGACAGAATAGTACCTATTGTGTTGTTTTGCCAATGGGCTCGCTTTTACATGAATGAACTCTATTTGACTATGAATTTATTTTACTTTCGCTCTATCTGCGTAGCCCTGTCCGATCCACGCTGGGGTGAGCCAATCCAGTTGGAAGAGGGAGTATCAAATCATTCCAATAAATGCAGTTGAGAATACGAGGTTGCCAGTTGAGTGTGAACATTTACCAGTGTTACTACACACTACTCAGGAAGACCAAAATACATTAAGCTGGCGAATAAAGAAAAAGACCGTTCGGTTTTGGTATAGATGGATGAATGATAAATATAAGGATTATTTTTCAGTAGGACAACAATTTCTCCCAGGTTCAACTAGGCATTACGGTTAAAGTATGTATAAACACCGTACAACAGACAATAAACTAAAATCCACAGTTGAGGTCTACGAAAATAAATAGGAATAGTTTGCTGACTCACCCGAACAGTACATTATGGTTTGTTTTGAACTGAAAATTATGGTTATTACATATATCAGTGGTGTTGCGTTTGTTTCGGTAGTCGAAAATCAGTCTCAGAGAACCGGATGCCTAATGCAATAGACCACAATCAATGGCTTAGCTGTATTTGTACAATTTCCAATTCTTCCACTTAGCTCTCTTACAGTAGTATTTTATTTTGAAACCTTCTCAGTAACGTTTCCTTTCCTTGGAATATTTTGCATTACTACTGATGTGAGAGGCGGCCCGAGTCAAAGTACCTTTTAGTTAGGCTCAAAACTGATACTGCTGCTGCTACTGATGATGATGATCATCGTAGTGAGTTTCGAGAAGAAAAAATGTGCTTTAGCCGAAGCGGAGATGGCGGTTTTAGTGGGCAAACTGATCTCAGATGGTAATCCGAGTATTGACCCTTATGCTCAGACGATGAAACACATTTTATTGCAATTTTTATGATTAATAAGAAACCGTAATGTTCCAGCAAAAAAGGTCACAATTCACAGTCTTGTCCCAAGGACGTTGCTAGTCTTTGAGAGTTAAAGAATTCGATTTGGGTGCGCTGTAGCTCTGGTTTCGGTTCTGTGAGCTTTTTTAATTCAAGTACTTATAGATGTCAAATTATACTGCCCAATGGTCTAAGTGGTCATTGTTGTGAAGTCATAGTGAAAGAGATTGAGTTTCAATGTACCACATTTCTTCGTCAGAAGTGTGCGCAATCGGTGTATCAAGCGACAGAAGCAAAAACCTAGCAGCAAGTTGTATTGATCTTTCATGGAAATAGGGCGCATAGATTAACTGCATCATTTTGTCGCAGTATATTTTTGCATTTTTGTGCTCATGTCATGTTTTAAAAAATAATTCACATAAAGTTCCTCGTACTACCCTCTACTAAGTACTGCTCAATAGCTGAAAAGATTATTATTGTTAGTTTGACAATTAAAAAGGTGTTTCTGAAAGATGAAATGTCGTACAGTTATGTTGTTTTGTGCACAGTGCATAATAACAAAGCATTTTGAGGACGTGATTTGATCCCGGTAAGTTTTAAGGTGGTGCCACGCAGGTTGGTCTCATTAAACCATAACCAATTAGAGATTGATCTTACCTTTTGACAAACCGTCAAAAGTTTCATTTTGTGATGTCAGAAAAAATCATAAACAGGTGTCGAAATTCCGACCGGAATAATCAAAGAGTGAGCAGTCAACCTTAGGTGAACTACTTTTGTTTTACACTATGAACAAACGTTGCTATTTTATGCACTTAAGGCGTTCGAACATAACTAAACTCACCGTAACATAAAAGAAACCATTTATTGAGACATCAGCTCTGAACTAAACAACCAAAACAACGAAATAAGACAACAAAAGGGCGAGTGGCGGACTCAGCTTCGTTGACAAAAGAACCTGACGAAACGCAAATATATGGTATGACGCACTATTCTAAAAACGAATGTCACACAAACATTCGACATAGATTTAGGCCAAATTCTAGACCGATCATCGGAAATGGAGTTCCTGATGTTATAACATTCCCTGGAGCACGTCATCGTTTAGGCTTGTTGAAAGTTTTTACAACTTCTGAAGAATTCATCGTAATTTTATTCAAGTCACTCGACTGTAGCATTATCAACCAGAATCGAAGGGTCACTACAACTTAAAGATTGCACGTAAACAACTGGAAATGAACGGTTAGGCTTGATAATTCCACCTTGTTCAATGCGGAAACATGGAGTAGCAGGTAATACATCGCCGAAATCAGAGTACCTAATCTAACTCAGTCAGGACTACGCACTACTAGTGACTTAAACTCGATTGCAGTGGTTATGAGGAAGAACAATAAGCTGCAAAGTCTATATGATTTATAAAACATGTAGCCAGATGTGAAATGTATCCGCTATGTAACACAATCTGCGGTCACTCACAAATGATTGACAGATACGAAAAGGTGTAACACATGTTCATCGGAGTGTTACATCCAACTTTTCCTGCCTAAGAAATTTTATGGTGCAACATGAAGATGCAGATGAACTCTGCATACTATAGATACAAACGCAGTAATGAATAAGTGTAAATGAGTCTCAGTTCACTACTGTCACAGACATATTTCTGACAAACAAACTTCCTCGACATCATACACAGATTACATGGTTTACTTAAATTAAAACGGCATATCGACTTGGAAGATGTTGGTTTCATTGTAAAAACCGATATGAAAATCTCAGTTTTCATCGGGTATCATGATACGTTTTCATTAAACATGTGTGCTCTAGTTCAAATACAGGTGGAAGAATATTTGTTTTGACATGAAACAGTGCTTCTTTGATCCCTTTACCAACGACACTGAGTGATGACCTGGGTCACAGCACCTTCAGGTCAAGTTCCTAATCACTAGAACTGAATGAATAAGTTGACGACGGTTTATTTTAAACCAATTTGAATTGCATCAGTACTACTGACTAAACGGGTCATTTCATTTGCACATGTCTAATCACTGTCTCTTTCATTTGTACTTGTGAGTCACAACATTTGTTGTCTACATTTTATATTGTATTGCAATTTGCCATGAACACAGACAATCAAGATGCTTTTTTTCATAATTACACTATTAATAGTAGCAACAAAAGATCTGTAAAGAAGACACTGCGACATACTAACAATGAACAAAGAAGTTGATGGGTATGTTATTTTCTGCTTTCATGAAAAACACATGGAAGAACATTTACGGTATCTCACAGTTGTTATTGTCTTCAAAGATGTGACAAATGTTCAAGAATTTTCAAAGATATTTCAGAGCTCACTTACGTTCATCTTCTAAAGTAACGCTTCTTTTCTTCAGTATGGAACCAAAGGATAACTGATTATTTTGAACCGTTTGCGGAAGCATGGATTCCAACATTTCAAGTGCGATTGTCCGAGCTGCTAATTAAATAAGCAAGTAGACTCGACTTGAATTGTCAACCAATTCCAAATAATTATTCGGTATGTAACGTCATGTGAGTTGGAAGTGTTTGGCTCGAAAAGGTTGATCGCGCTGCGCAGTTTTTGACAAATATTCTCTTCAGTGAAACTCAAATGCTATAAAACACGAAAACAGTGCAATCCTACCATTCACTGTGAAAAATAAAACGTCCATACAATTAAATAGTCATTACAGTTATTTTAGAAGTACGATTTTCTTTGCAATAGTGGTGTCAAAATTGTAAATGCAACGTTGATCTGTGTTCTGTTGGAGTTTAGAAACCTTAACAACTTCGAACCTGGTAGACAGACTGATGGTAGTCCATCAGCTTGAAACACATGAACCCTTTCTTCCGCAAGGGATAAACTGTGGGATAATGAGTGGGGCCAAATATTATTTGGATGATACCATCCCATTCGGCATTCCCCTTCTAATTTAAACGATGACAAAATAACACACTTACTACCAACCTGGCTGTAATAGCTCTCAGAAAATCATAAGGGCAAAACACCATAAACCGTAATAATGAGCTCCATCGCGGATCTTTGTTAAATTTATTCCTGGGTTTTTTTCTTCTACCCGGAATTTATATTCTCTGCGAATATTCAACGGTATGCAGGCGTGTGACTACGTTTTGTAAACTTATCTCAAGCAAGGATGTTGCCAGATTTTTCATTTGCTTTAGCTTATCGTCATCCAAGGCGCCACAGTCGAATGTGTTTATTGAAGATCTTTTTGTCGTGGTAAGAGACAAAAGCTCAACGTAAAGATTTTCGTTGACCCGGTAGTGAGAGAAGGACCTTATGCATCATATGTCTCTCCGTCAAACCGTGCAGGGCGCTCACAACGACCACCGAAACTGAACTACCTAACAGTCCACCTACTACCTTTTAGTTATGCTTACAATATAAGTGTATTCAGTTCGAACGAAAGTGTCACAATAACCCCTAGGAGTATATTGTCTAAAACGTACGTATGCAAGAATAAACGTTTTCATTGCAACAGAGAGGATTTTACTTCAGATCACAAAAACGCATGTTCGTCCGTTGATTTCTGTAGAATCGTAAGTTTACACGTTTATAAAGCAAGCAAAACGGTTCTGCTTCAGCATTCATTTTTCTGCGTCAGCTGAAGAATAAATCGTGTTCGACGGTTTGTAAATGTGGTGAGCAAATGAGTATTGCTGATTAACACAAATTTTGTTAAATGCCACCCGTAATTTGTCCAGTCAGCATCGAATACTTGATCATATTGATACAGAAATGGTGCAGATGTACACCTTTGGTGACCTGATGGAATAGGTCTGCATGGTGATGAAAAGGTCAGTAGGGCTGATTATCTCTCACATATGAGCCGAACGAAAAAATTCAAAACACTTAACCTCTTCAGAAGTCAGCTTATGATCAGTCAGTGCGTCCTGATATGAGTGAATCCTAACTGCAACAAAGTTCTGTCTGATATTACGGTTTCAAAGATTGATTGTAGTGGAGTTTACACTCGCTTAGTTGGAAGAGGTCTGCCCGTGGATTACCTAAAGTGGGGGATTTTCGGACAAGGATTAGGTTTTCTTGAAGTTGTCGGTGGTGTGTGGACAATGGCTATTTCCAAAGCTTTTCGCGAGCCACTTACAATGAGTACCAGACATATTTTACAAAGACGGTGGCGTGCATTTGTGCCGGTTTGTAAGCATGAACAAATCACGGAGCTCGGCATAGTGCAAGAAGTTCCCAGGTGGTGGGTTCGATGTACAGTTTTCGCCAAGGCTGTAAAATTTGTAGATAAACTTGTTTGCATACTGCGGGGGTTAGTATGGTATTGGAAAAGTGAGATATAACATAATTTTGAGAGTTGATGCGCATAACTTCAAAATTTTCAGGGTAAAGTAATGTTAGCAACTTTGAATTAATCGAAAAAGCGACACAAATAGTCCCGCGTTGTTCTCATACGATCCGAACACTGAGCAACTTACCAAGTTGCCGTTTCACTAGGGTAGAATAGCTACAGTGACTTGACATTGTTTGAACGAATAAAGTCGAAAATAGGGTTTCCCAGATAAACCCATGCAAGCCACCGATGTTGATATTGGCTCAGTCTGATAACTTCCCATTTATTTCAAAGTAAAATCTGTATCTGAATAGATAACTACCTAGCCACATGAACTAGGGTTAACTGGGGACGTTGTTGCAGATTTCCTGTTGCAGGATGTAACCAACAATTCTATCGAAATATGTTGTGCAAATGAACAATTTCCCATCGTCGATTCCTACTAAAAAGCCACCAACCACCCGTATACGAATATCCATTAGGAAGCTTAGTCTCGGTATGGTTGTGAGCCCCAAGGCTATCTCTTTGATCCGGAGAGTTAACTAACAAGCTCTACCCTCAGAAGTCACCGAAACAGAAATCTACCAGAAACACTCGATGTGAGAAAGTGCTGTGAGGTTTTAGCTAATTTTCAATAGAGACTGAAGGGTAATGAAAGCATAACAAAACGAAAAGGCCAACTCATGTCATGCCGATAATCAATAGGGTTTGCAGTCATTTTGACCTTTACAGACGTTCAGCATACAGAAATGGAGAAATTCTTGTGTGACAACAATTTCATATTCAAGTCTGATTATTTGCATGCCATATTTATGGATATACTAGCAAATGCAGAACTATAATTTTCCTGAAGCAAACACAAGCACACAGCACTTATGCTTGCTGAAAAATGTTAAAGTAATCATGGGGTTTTAACGGTCACAAAACCTAGTTCATGACTACCGTTTGCACGGTTGTGGGTTTTAATCCTTCTTACTTTAGCCAATTGTGCTAGCTGCGAACTGATTGTTACGGTAATTCTATTTACCTCAACACGAAAGAGCTCACGGAAACACCGATAAGTGAGGTTACTTATTTCTTCATTCAATTTACTTATTTCCATCTGAAGTGCTATGCATCAGATACGAATTGCTGGATATGGCCGGTGAAGGTGGAGGTTTGTAGCAGGAAAGAAATCAATTAACGACTGAAACCAACAGTAATGAATAAAAGAAACAAACGCCTAGAAACCGTTTTAGCTGTGAAGGGCTTGTCTCAGGTAGATAAAACAGACCTAACAAAGGAAAGAGTTAACTAAAGTGATCCACGTCCGTAGCAAGTATATTAAAAGGTTTGCTTATTTGTTCCATCCCCATACACACCATACTCTTTCATCATCAAATATCACACCGGTTTGAAAATCTGATTTGTTGAATCTACTTGTGAGCCAACATGTCACATGATAGCAAACTCATTGTGGTGTGCAAGCTAATGTGAAAATTGGACACTGCAACATCATTGGTCTATGTTGACGCGTTCACCGGGCTTGAAGTCAATCTCAACAAATACTTAGAATTTATTGCTTAGCAGCATTTTTATGTCATGGACCGCAATTTTCAGTGCAGTTGTTAAATCGTACGATATTAAGGTTGTGGGTGATGGGATAGGATAACGAATCGAGCTTGTCTAGTTGTATCTATGTGGAGGGTGCAAACGCTGGTTACATTGTTCAAAGAGTACATGTGGTGTAAGTCACATCACGAATAGAGGACCTAAACCATATGTGGAATATCTGTCCAACCAATGAGGAATCTATCACTTGACAACAACCAGTGAACAATTGGCCGTAGTGTTTCTAGTTGACGTTCTACTTCTAAGCCAGTGGCTGCTCTAAAGATGCCTCCAGGCTAGAAGTAAAACGCCAGAACATAATAGTAATGCTGATCGCTAACAGGGTGTTCATTAGCTACATCACGTTATGGTTAACTGGCATCAAACATGACGGAGTAGTCTCGTAGGTCTAGCCCGGGAAATATGTTGGAGTTCAAATGCAATGTTTGTAAGACAGCTTTAGCAAGCTGCATTTCGATCGCTTTTTGTCTTGACTGAAAAGCTGAATTTCAGTAACCGAACAGACGTATACACGAGACTAAATAGCTATTTTTTACTATGTGACTCAGTGCTGATGAGCAATTAATGATGCTGCTGATCAACTTTTTTAACAAATACGCGTAATATAGTAAAACTGAAGGGTCATTGCTGGTCGACGAAAATTCAATCGAACTGTTTCCAAAGTTCGACGGAAAGCTCAATCTCCTCTAGTACCTCCCGCACAACCGACCTATTTGTCTGGTTCGGGCTTCTAAGTCAGGACATATACGATAAAAACGAGCAGTTCTTCCCTACTGGCTTTCAGTATTTTCTTCCGTTGACGTCAGAAACAGAACTTCTTAAATTCTATGTGCAATCTTACATACTATACCCGGTCGCACGTCACCTTTAATTACGAACAACCACGCTATTTTAAAAACTAACTTCCCTAAATTCAGTTAATCAGAGACTAGATTCTTATTGTTTACATGGATGATGTGCATAGTGGTTCACGGTTTAGTAGTGTCAGCTTTGTGATTACATCCGATCTTGCCACTATCACAATCAGTTCTTCCATTGTACGTCGACTTTCCGAGATGACATCGGAATCAGTGAATATAAACTGTTAAACTTTCCGAAAGAGAACTTTGGTCCTTTATAAGTTTCACAAACGTGCGCTCATTTATAGTGTAATACAAGAGAAAAAGAACAACTAGAGTAGTAAAAACATATCAGCAACCTTACGTTGTAGACGCGTGAACATCCACTTTTTAATAGTTAATAGTTTTCCCCGATGACTAGGAAACCAAATGATATTTAGGCTTGAAAATTGACGAAAACATGCCGATACCTATTTTCAGTGGATTTTTTCGAGTCGCTTTCTTAATGGTGTGTAATTTCGCTATTTACTTTGGAAAACCAATGGTGTATTTGGCCGTTCAAGTCAATACGAACGTATGGACATTCGTCGACTGCATAATTGTCCATTTATTTGAAATGTGTCATTCACTTTGCGTTCTTTACCTCTTTTTATTTTCATCACACTCAAAATCCACACACTACATATAATGAGGGAGCGGACAGCCCCCCATGTCTTTTCCTAAATGAAATATTTGTCTTCTACTTTAGCCTGACAAAATCTGATGGTAAACAGGTTTGATGATTCAGGTTTAAATATCGTCCTATCATCATTCACCAGCACAAAAGCGATTTCTGCAGGTTGACGCGATCACCGTGAAGTGGAAAATAGTTCGCGCGAGTGTATACATGAAAGCACGTTTCAATGTGGTCATGACAAAGAAATTGTTTCATACATGACAGTATCCTTTATGCTGCCAAAAAAGGGACAAACTAACAAATTTGGGCATAGTGGAGTGACTGTTTCTGCGTGAAACAGAAACCTGTTAGTGATATTTTGATATACAGTCTAAGTGCGAGAGCAATATCTGATGGACACCTGTCTGAAATATCGTTGTCATGAACAGTTAAAAATAAATCAGAATGACTGTTTATCTAAGCCGTTTACCTCAGTTATTCTAGCTTCGCCTTACTTCGGAATTTAGCATTTAGCCGTCCCTGAATCTCAACAAAAACATGATACAAGATTTGTTATATTTGGTATACTCGAAGTTGCTTGATACACCTTACTACAAAATGTGAATGTTCTCAGTGTATGTTGGACTCTCCTTGTGATGTATATTAATTAAGTTAAATGTAACCCACTGATACAGAAGAAAAGTTATTTAGGTAAACATATTTGAACAACGTGGGACTTGTTTTTAAATCTCCGAAAATAAAACGAGTGTTAGCTTAAGTATATTTTATTCACTAACATGAATTGGTGGATTCACCCTAGAAGTTCTAGAAACATCGTAACTTTCACAGCTGGCTCAACATGCATTGTGTTGGGTTTTGAACATTTGCATAAAAGAGGTGAAACGAGAAGATGTGACATTGCACGCGAAGAAAGTGTACTTGATAGGAACAAATTCTGTTGTCACCGAGTCGATAACTGGACTGACCTTAAAGTATGCAAACTAATATACATTGCATTACATAACGTTCTTACCCAGAGTTAAAAAGGCCAAACTTTCCGAGATACGGCGAATAACGGAAGAATTTGTCCTCAGAAATATTCACAGTGAAAACTAAGTTTACTAAGTTTTTATAATTTATTGGTGTGAAGCACTACGCTGTCCCAAATAGTTTATTAACTTTGACAGCAAACTGAAAACCTTTACCTAATTTGCTTTCTTTGTGTACGTATTGCCTGATCAATATAGAATTGTTACGACCACCTATGTGATGAGCGATTCGTCAAAATGTTAAACACTCAAATTATAAATTCTCACAATTGGATAACGGTTAGCGATTACAGATTAGGTCGAAGTAAATTATTCCTTAGTGGTTTCAGTTGAGGAGGCTTCCATTCCGGCTCAGTGGTGTGAATTCCATTGCTGCATCACGGGGTTATTTATGTGACAAGGACAATAAAGAATGCGGTGAAGCCAACTCTTGCATGTTCAACCCTTTCGTAACTGCGTTGTCTAATTTAATTTGTTTGAACGTCTTGCTGTCAAGTGTTTTGGTTTAGACGAGGGTATTCATGAATCAGGTTCTATCTTTCTCCTTTCTTTGCTCTCAACTGTGTTTTTTTTCACTTATTTCTCGGTTGTAAGTTTGTGAGCCCTCAGGACCAACCACGTATACACTTCTGTTAATGATAATAATAATGGTTATCTGACCAGAATTTCGTCAAAGTTTCAACGTAATAAAAGTCACCAGATGTAACTCACGTACAACCATTTTTCCAATCTTAAAACCCACAATTTATCTTAAGAGTGATAAGAGAAGATGTCGTTGTTATTGACATTCACTTTTCAAAGCTGCTCAGAAAGTAAAGAGTAGGAATGGGTTCGAAAAGTTTCGTTGTATTTTGTGTAAGATTGCATTTATGTATATGGCAATGCTATAAATGCCTCTGTATGATGTCCAACGAAATTTCAAGATTACTGTTAGGAGTGCAGTGTGTCGCAGATCAGATTCTGAATAATGTGAGCAGATGTCCACTGAGTCAAGATGAGTATATTATTTTGAGTATATTACACATTTTATTTTGAATGTTTCTCAATTCTTCAAATCTGCACCGAACAGTTGAATATCAACTACAATCATGAATAAAAATCGGAAGTCGCCCTACACAATCTACTATCTATATAGAAACTTTTGTTGCACTTTATCGAGTACCATGGCATGTGGTTTCAGTGAATTGCTATAGCAACTAAATAAACAAGAAATGTAAGAAAATATTTAAAAATTGTATGGCTCAAAACTTTTCTAACGAAACTGGCAAATTTCTTTCAAGATGAGTGGTAAACAAAAGGTTCGTGAATAAAACACGGCGGAATTAGAAGCTACAACAGAGGAAATATAATGTCAAATGTATGACAAGAAACCCTGTGATAAGCCAAATTTATAATGTAGATTTAACAAACATCCACCAGTCCGGCCGATCAGTTAAAGTTTAAGAGGCGAACAGTAAAAATTTCGAGAAGAAGAAAAAGCTACACTTTGTTAGGAAATGATAAAAATAGAATGGCTTACGATTGTACAAAGCGAATGTATCTCATTCACGCACAGCCAGCTTCTACTTAATGTACGCAACCCAACAAATCTCACCCCACAATCATGTAGCACCTTACTTGATTGTGTTCTGATTTGACCCTGATGGGATAAGATCCAAAATGATAAAACGTTTGGAATTTTATGAACCATCCCATCAAAAGTATCCATATTTATTTACTTTGATGACTGCAAAAGCAACAGCACGATAAACGAGTGTTGATGGCCAAAACCAGGCTTTATATGAAAATATGACTGAAGTGTTTAGAGGTTACACGGACCAGGTAATGCTTACGTACAATCAACTCTCTGTTGGGCGGTAATCAGAGGGTATAGAGCAAAGGAAGACGTTTCATAATCAACATGGAATATGAAATACAAGTTGAAGTAAAATTAAGATACATAATTACGGTAGAGTAGTATGAGTCGGGCATGAACATCTAAGCAAAAATAAAGTGTACTTCAACACGTATTGCCTGTGGTGCGTTAATTCAAATTTGTCCAAGTGTTTCGAAGTCTTAGAGACTGGTAATAGCATCCCAAGTGTATGAACAAAGTTTCACTTAAAGTAATTAATCGACGAGGTTTTCAGGACAGATTCACATAAGGTGAACCAAACTGTACGCATCGTGACAACTTAGGCAAGTTAATGGATTTAGTGGTTTTGACAAGCGACTTCGACGCCGTCAATTAAGAGTATGCTTAAGAATGGATCTCATAATATGCAACGTTTAATATGGCACTCTGTAACGTACAGTAAAATAGTTTATGACATGTTGGTAGTAACTTTAGAGTTGACCTGGTGTGGGCTGTTTTCTTCTGAATGTGGAAACCACAATGAGTTATTATGACTATACAAGTTATAATGATCAAACTCTCCTATTATTAACTTGTAAAACAAACCGTTCGACAGGTTAAGCTACTTCTGTACTTCCTATTCGAAGAAATTCTCTATTTATGAGATCAACGGTTGAATCTAATAAGGCAGTTACTTCGTCGCTTTTGAGGCTATTGGGCATTCTGAACAACACATATGCACCGGACTGTAAAATTGTAGTGTCATTGTTACCGTTACAGTATTCCTTTTTATGATATGTACTACCTATTCCGTTTTCTCCGAACTTTCAGTCTAACTGTAAGACAAATATGACCTTTCTTTATGTAACTGAATCGTCATGTTTTTTTCACTTACATTACATTCTATTCATGTTACAAGTTCAGCGAAATGGGAAGACTCTTACAAATGAAGCAATTTAAGGCCGAGCTGATTACCGTATCAATTTTCAATTAATGGTCCTGCTGGCATACTAAATTTACAAAGTTATTTGCTGCGCGCTTTGTACTAAAAACAAACAAACTGGATATTCTAGTCAGCTGCATACCTCGGTCCGTGTATGTATGTTGCAGAATACCCCCACCTGTGAGTCATCTATACGAACAATCGAAGCAACATATGTAAAAGTTAAAAACGAAATCACCTCTTGCCGTCTCTTAGTTCCGTACACAAACGGGACCGGCCAGTCCCTAGACAAATACCTTTAGAAACGGGAATCACTACCGAAAGGTTTTGATTCTGAAATCCTCCCAACTGAAATCAATCGCAATGCCGATGTCATGGACACCATCATCGACAAACTGTAGTGTAACGGCTTATGTCAATGACTATTGTAGGATACATATTTAGATTTCAGAGCTGCTTATAATAAAACTCGCTCTTCAGTGATGACCAATCAGCAGTTGGAAACAAAATCTTTGTTTTTGTGCTCCGCAGACTTTACTAAAAATTGTGCGTCTCCGTGATTTACATCATTATCCGCTGCCGGGCATAGAGTGGTAGCTCTGTTGTAATGGTGGATATTGTGGGGTTTGGTGTCCAGCAGAGGATTTGACCTGCAAATGTTGTGGAGGGAAATGCCATTTTCATAAAGTTTACCGGTATAAAAGCACTTAAGATAAGTGGCATACCCAACACTTCCTCCACTCTTCTAAATGGCCGTTGTACTCACATGCGTGGCTAATGCTACGGCAAACACCATCTATAATTAAGCACTCATAGGTACTAAAAATTCTGACAGGCACATCCTCATTGTATTTGTGAAAAAACATAAACGACAAGTAGAACAGTCCTTCTTTGAAGTCAACATGGTTTTTATTGCTTGTCAGGTTGCATCCGAAACCAATTTTTGTAGTCATCTATTACAACAATCAATGTCATCCTGCGATTAAACTCACTGCCTCCCTGAATTCTGGGCAAAATTTATTATCAGCCGCGGGTTATTTTAGTTGTATTCGAAGGTTGTTATACTTTCTATGATGGAAACCCTTCGTTTTCACTCTACGGCCTATTAATTGCTTAAGTCAGAGCGTCATTTCTGCATGGAAATCCTTAACCCAACTGCAAACCGACTACAACAAAATCTTGATAGTAATCACCAAACGACAAACGATTTATTCGACAGAAAGTAAAAAACCGTTGCAAGACAAAATAACTAAACCTTCCGTTTCTCCAATGCTCCTTCAAGTTCCGGATGCTTGGTTACTTGAAACCTACTGTTTGCTGACTGTTTCAAAGCGTGCGCAATTATTTTTTTCAAAGCCTTCTAGGAGTATTGCTTATGTGTGCTTGCCCGCAGAAGCACGTAAGCCTATAAATTGAGCTAGAAGAAGTAACTGCAAGAAGTTTACGCCATAGCTGAAGGTGCTCGAAATAAAGACAATGCTTGCTGGGCACGCACTTCCGACTGATTACTGACCCGAATTCTGTCTCCTTTGTGTGTGATAAGGATCATATAAATTTGCTCAAAAATGACAAAATGCCCTAGTAAGTAATTAAAGATCTAACTTAGAGCTTCGAGCAAAAATATTGCAGAGTGAGATAAAATTGTGCAGTTGGCTTGCTACCTTGTATTCATTACACTGCAACACTAAGCATCATGTCACTCAGTGAACTTCAACACTGTTTGTCTCATTCTGGCGCTAACAGTTTGCTCTGTTGTGTTTGGAATATTTACCACTTTTACTAAGAAAGCAAAATTAATTACTCCGCGCTGATCGACTTGTGAATAACATAAACCCCAGTTTTATGAAGCATTCGGTGAGAACTTAATCAAGACAACTGAACCGTTTGTGGTTTTCTTTTTTTTCAGTCAAAGAACACCTTCCTTTCGCCGTCATATTTTTTATTCGTTTTCACTACACTGGAAAAAATTTCCAGCTTCCCGTTTGTCTTCGCTTGTTCTGACGTGATGCCATTCACGATTATTAAATGTCCCTGCCAGCTGTTTTGATTGTTTGGCATGCCACTGTGTGCGCCTGCAGACCGAGATTCTTATTCTATGTCTATGCGGTTGAATTGATTTATGTACACTAGGGGGATGTACATGAGAAAGTCTGTCGCCTACAGCCCCTCAGCTAACGAACAAGCTGAACTTCTAAATGGAGCCTTGTGAAAAGTAATTACGCCTGCAACAAAACAGCAAGGTCTGGTTTTCATTCATTAGAATAGAGTCTTCCATTTTATACACGGCAATCGGCGGTGAAACACATGACCAGTAGACCACATGACAGTGAATGACTTTTGCCGAACAAAGTAGATCTAATCAAATGCAACCCAAAATACGCTGAAAGTCGACTGCCTAACGGATAGGAGGAGGTAGTATCACTCAGAGACCTGAATAAAAAAGGAACCCAAATATTCAGACCACAGCTAATCATCAGACTCTCGATCCATCAAACCACTGTATCGGCAACTGGTTACCGCATACACAACAACATCACTGCATTCTACATAAACAGATCTAATATTATTAATCATTAATCTTTGTCACACCGATCACCTGACCATAGTATTGAGGAGCACAAAAAACCAATCATGCTATACATATTACAAAAAGGTTAGCACTTCCGAACGGTAAACAGAACGGATATGAGAAAACGTATTGAGCGTCGTGCTAATGCTCATTATTAGGTAAATTCTTGGTTAAGCTACAAAGAGTTGTGGCTTAACCGAGAATTTACTTAACAAAAAAGGTGGTTATCGGTTTCACACATTGCACCATTTTTGACTGGCGAAGTATGAGAGAGTGGGGTAGATGGTGGTCAACGATGTTGTGTCGTTGTTGCTGCTGCAACATTTCGTTTCCTCTTTCCAACTTTTATTCTAGTTGGAAGACGAATAGAGCTCTCCTAACGTTTTCTCAATCGTAATAAGTTGTGTGGTGTAAATTATCGTCACATGGTTAATTAACACTGATGACAATTACTGCAGGATCCTCAAAGTAGCCGTCTCTGACAAAAACCGTGTACTGCATAAACAGTGGGTAACCAATTGTCCACAGGGAGAACTATTTTTGGCAAAAAATCCGGTACACGCACATTGTGGTGTCCCGGTAGCTAAATATATGTTACACAAATCAAAATTATCGTGCTCTTTGATCTTTCCAAATCCCTCTAAATGCGGGTTTATTGTCTACATAGGTAAAATTTTCCAAAGTTTCACTCATGAAGTGGCGCGTTTTTCGGGTGTTGCTCAACCCTTGTTAGATAGAATCTCGGTGTCTAGCGGTGTCTCCGCTGGGTTAGTCGATCTAAAATAGCACTCCAAGATTCGAACCTTGTAGTGTTGTGACCGCAAAAGACACTTGGCCTGAGAATTTGTTTGTTGCACAAACGCTAGTATAGGTCATGTCAAAAATCAAACCACAAACGCGTATACTCATTTGCAAGTTAGATATGCATTCACATCCATCATTGTCATTCGCCTTGGTGGAACTTCTGCCGAGCGCGTACACACTATTTTGATAGTCTCTCCTTGTCCTCCGTCTTCCTGGCATTTGCAGCTTGCCCTTTTGGTCCTGAACGTTGCCTGTGGGTAACATACTACCTGTGAGTAGTATATTACTCACAACGAAACTGCCTGTCATACAACAGTAGGACCACCACCCAGTTTATGGAACATCAGACCTCAAACAGTCTAATCGCCTTGAGGGACGTTATTTTTGAAGCCATTCGCGAATTACCCTAGCTTAAGCTCATCAGGCAACCTAGTCATCTTTGTAAACTGGTAAATATAATAAATGCTCCACACCCGGATATGCGGGCTTAAGGCAGCCAGGGACCGATATTTTACGTGGAAGTTAGTGCACATTTTTCCCACTGAAGTTACACTCACCATGTTTGTTGTAATCAAGATGCAGTCAAGTTCAAATGCAACAGACGTTCCTAAAAAAGTTGCTAGCATAGTCCTTTAAGAATGCACATCAAATCATTGACGAACATTTACTTTTTCCATAAACATGTAAACTTTGCGAAATTCGATTACAGCAAGTTTGCTAGAATGCAGTGACTATCCATCTGTAGATATACTCTGACCTCCATGCCGTTAGTCCTTCGGTAACAGCCAGTGTTTTCATGATTCATCTCTGGCGCAGACAAGTAAGCCACTGTTTGAATATCCCATATGATAGGCACTTCCATGTAAATGTCAGGCACCTGGACTACGTCTACCAGTTTCCGGTTGATATGAGATACTTCAAGAACAACATTTACTGCAGCGGATGCTTTTTCATTGATCCACTCTCCACTCAATCAGAGATAAGGCATCTTAAGAAGTTGATCATCCCGTGTTCACTACGTACCTTTGACATGGTGATAACAATAAAGTAATAATAACCTTTGATAAATGGATTGAGA
>JTDE01004021.1:0-19129 GCA_014338405.1 Paragonimus skrjabini miyazakii
TGATAACAGTCGAAGAGGCCATGAAAAAAGCTCTATAAGCTTCGACCCCGGACATTCCTTAGGCAACAGTTCTTCTCTTATTGAGTTATCAACCACTGGAACGACCTCCCATTGGAGGTTGTTAGTTGTTCTTCTAGGGACCGCTTCAAAGCGCTATTAGATTCTCACTTACTTAAGAAGTTGTTAGATTAGTATTTTACTATGCTTTGCTAGATTAGTATTTTATTCTGTTCTCGGTATTCCCTGTAACCCCCAAGAGCGGTGCTACACCCTGTTTTCAATGACTGCCTTTTAGGTCGACAGAACACCGATGATATCGAAACGGACAAACTGACTGGATCCGGGTGACTTGGGCCTCCAACCTCGAACCCGTGAACAAATCGCTGAAAATCGCTGAAAACGTGCGTTATTTTTCATCTACGCTATACTGTAGACATGAGTTTGTTATCACTGCGGTCAACGCATGTGTGTTGCATGTGAATGGAGGAAACTTTAGAGCATCACTCTGCACGAAAAGACAAACCCTAATGATCCACTCGTACTTGATCAAAATGTGCACTGTGATTCCGTGACAATGCATGCAGTACGTTGACCGAATCTTCATCTAGTTTCTGAAGTTGATATGCGTCATTTGGGGAAGCCAAATGTGCCTATTGTGTTTGGCAATACTTACTTTCAAGTGTTTGCTTGTCTCTTCGGTAACTCGCATTGTAATCGCCGCATTTGACTTCGTAAACGCAGTCTGTCTGGTCGTCCATAGAAACTGGATCTTCCAGATGCATCACCAGTCGTTCTAAGGTATTATCTAACAGAAATACGATCCGGATGGCGTACTCAGAGAGGATGGGGCTAATTGTTTCATGTTTGTTCATGATACTGTGTTTGCACAGTAGATTTGAAAGTTCTGGTCTCTGGTCTGCTTCTTAGTCAACATGAGCTTAATTGTTTTTTTTCAGTAAAGACGTTTAACTATAGATTAGGGGCCAGCATTTCTTTGATACGAGAAATCTCCCTTGTTTTTATGAGTTCAATGGTGCAGATTTTATTAACACAACTGACGAGTGATCGGATGACTGATCTCCTAATATCGATTGTATGTGACCTGTTGAAATTGAGATATCGACCAGAATGTACAGCATTAATCTGCTTACTGTTGCAGCCTTAGCGAGGTACCCCCGAAACAACCGTTTAGGTTAATCAGGGTCATATTTCGTAGCAAATAAAAATCAGTGGGGTATATTGTTTGTTGGTATCAAGTCTCTTTTGATACGATGCTATTGTACTGAGAGTTGTTTCCATATCTATAGTCTATCTGGATAAGACATCGAATGAAGTGTCGTATGTTCTCAATGAAAGCAATGTCCTTTAGAAAATACAGACAGTTAGCTCAAGGTGAGGGTTAGGCAGCATTATATTAGTAATGGTTTATACTTTTTCGGGTTGTTATTAAAAAAAACATGTGTAAAAGAATCCAGCAGACGGATTGGGGAATGGCTAAGTCACACAATGCTGGATGAAAGATAACACTTAGAAAGTAAAACATGACGAGAATGTACGTCTGTTATGATTAAGGCAACTATTCGTTCAGTGCAACCCAGGATGGGTGACATTATTCAGCGTCGGGAATGCGAACGTTTGGCAATACTTATGTTCCAAGGGACATAGTTACATTCAGATATTGAAGGTGACATCGTTCACATCGATGGTTTCTTATCCTATCGTGTGATCCATCAGAAAAAACCTTGGAGTTGTTATCATTCACATCAAGCATTCCTGGTGTCAATCATTATACACTATAGTTAAATATACCACAGTTAATATGAGTTGTCACAATGTGGAATGCAGACCCAGGTATTTGAGCGAATATCGCTTATCCGCTCCCCATTTGTGATTGTTAGAAAACTAAAAGCATCACCCCGGCACCAAAGAAAGGCACATCCAAATTTCGATCTATTGTATGTATGTCAGTGACGTTAGAAGTTTGTGAAAAGATTCGCATGAATATGTAAGATTACAGAGCACCAACGTTGGTCCCCATCAATTTGTGTGCTGTCAGCCTTGACCTACCGTTGCCTGCTAAATATGGTAATCCGTTGAAAGTATGTGAAAGATTGTTCGTTTCTGCTTCACTTATTAAAGCAGTACTTTTAAATGCATCAGAGCTTTTTACATCTCAAAGAGTGTGGTATTCGACCATCCCTCAAAATTTTGGTCAATAATTCATTTATGTTCTCATGAACACTCCCTTAAAAAGTGGACGGCAGAATATTGTAACCACACTACACATCCATTAATTGGAAGGCAGGAACCTCACAGCGATTTCAGAACCTCATATCCCCAATGCCAACTGCTTGATTACTGATGTGGCCATTTGTAATCTGCACAAAAGGGACTTCACAACAAAACCAAAGAAGGGTAAGCATGGCTCCTAAGGAAATATTCCAATGCATATCCACTTTGTTCGTCTCTGTAATCCCTCTTCCCCAACACACTTCAGCGTCAAAAATCACTCAGTTACAGAGGTTGCCTAAACCCATCGGCATACAAATTCTTTTAACAGATTGATCACTAAAAATGTGATCTATTGGATACACGTGGGACACTTAGTCAAAGCTGTGAGAAATGCGGGAAAAAATATATATATAAGTGAGCTGGTGACCGCTGCAATCATGTAAACCTGATGAGATCAGACTTGCAACTGCTGTCAGATACGTGGAGTCGTTAGATGTTCTCATGTAAACAGATCAGGTGGCGTCCTGATCTGAATGATCTACTAGACAGGTTCACTAATTCTTGTTCGTTATCTGATTAGTATTGTACAGCAAACTGTTGATTTTGACCCATTATTCTGCACAAATTTTGATGAGATATTGCATTTTAAGCTACAGCGTTTGTCAACCACGCAATTCAATTGATCGTTTCAAGCAGTTAGTAAGATCTTAAATTTTACGCACACTATTAGTCATAAAACTTCATGCATCATTGTTAAACTTTCTGTGATGAGTAAAGGCTTTTTAAAATTACTGATCTGTTTTCAATCGTAGATGGTGCTTCCCGTCTCTTGTATGTTTTTCACTTTGCATTATGTTCATATCAGCCGTAGGTATGTATTAGTTTGAAGCTGATGATGCGATCAACTTCCCACGGTAACAATATAACTCATAAAGTAAACTGATGAAATACATTTAAAAGAAGTGAAACTATCCTATTTCACTCTACTAAGTGATATGATGGCACACAATTTTACGTTTAACATTCGGTCTTGAGGACTGAACACTGAGATAATCATCAAGTTTGAGGTGACAGAAGAAAATGCGACCTGTTCATACGTAATGTGCGGTAGAAACCAGCAGGCGTGCACACGTTGAATTCGAACTGTGTGACAGAGCGTGCCGCTGTATTGTTGGCGCCGTTATAGTTTTCGTTTGTGTAAATCGTGTGCATGGCTTACCGGGCCTTGGGCTCAGGCTTGTTTGTGTCGTTTCCTTTTACAGGACTGTTGCTGGGACATTTATTTCGGAAGAACACCGTCTCCCGATGTCTCTACGTTGCCCTAAATTTGGTCGACAAGTGTAACTGACAATCAGAGTAGAGACGGTTGGCTTGTATGTTATACATACGTTGTGTGCAATTCATGATCTGCTACTACAGTTGTTGAATTTCATTCTAGTTGAAATGATGCCAACGAGTCGTCATGTGGTCACTAGGTCCAAAATACTGAAATGCCCTTATTTACGTTTGGGTGGTTTGTGCAACTGGGCCCATAAGCCGTCCAACTTCAGTTGCCCGGGTTATGTTTTGCTTACAACTTCGAGATTTGGCAAATCGATATCAGAAAAATCGACTCCACGATGGGTAATGAAAGTTTTTGATTGATCATAAAATAGTCCACGTAAAATTATTGACACCATCCACTTTTCGGATGCTCAAAAATTTAGTGCACTTTTGGTTTATCTCCTCCAGTTTGAGAAATAATTATGAAACCAAGCAAGCCAAGTGAAATTCCACAGCGTCTGAGGTAATTAATGATCGTCTAGGTCAGGCCATCAGTCACATTTCTGGACTAGTTGTTTGACACTCAGTATAAATGTAGCTCATCCAGAACCACATGATTACATGTCATCACAATCCACATTAATTAAGATAAAAAGTACGGAGTGAATATCGAACTACCACAGAACAGGCATATTGTGGTACTACAGAGATGGTAAGAAGTCGTGTTTAGTCCGTATAAATCTACAAATGATCAACCAAGCTGTGTGACAACTTATCAAAGAGTTTCATGACCCAGGTGCTGTATCCGACAAACGGAAATCTCGTGGGCATCTTGTAACCTCTGACACAGGTTTTCAATACGGTAGACGTAGTTTGGCACGTAGTGCTACCCGTCATCTTTTCTTGTGTGTTGACAAAACCGTCGCGGAGCAAACAATACGGAGAAACATTCATAAACTGGGCCGTTGTGAGCCTCATCCAACAAAGTACCTAGCCATTTCTAAAATGAACAAGATCAATGGTTTGGGGCTGCTTCGTAACAGACAAACTGAGATCCTTGCTTTTATTGGTGAGTTATTTACCGAGGTTACTTACTTGGTCTTGATTAACGGGATCCTTCTCCTGCAGCACCAAGAATCTCTCCCTAGTTGCAACAGACATAATAACGACCCCAAGCACACAGCTGCAACGGTCCGTTGTTTTCTTAGTGCGGTTTCATTCCAATAACTCTCTTGACCTCCACGGAGCCCATATTTCAGTCCAATCCTAGTTGAGGAAGAAAGCATTCGAGAATGCGTTTTCAAAGCACAGGGTGTTAAAGGAACCTAGTTACGGAGGCTTGAGGTGAAACTGGCCGTCATTTTCCGTGTGACCTTCAAAAAAGCACGCCAAAATGAAACACGAAGTATTAAGTGCCCTATTCCTAAATTTGATTTCCCTACTGTAGGTGAGCCAATGTTTTTTATAGTTACTTTAGGTTATCAAAATAGAGCGCAACCCTAATGATGACGATCTTGTGGTCTGATGGATTGGCGTTTGGACTACAGTCTGCTGATTATTCCGATGTCGTGGGTTCGACTTTCCGGCGTGCATAGTGTTAATCAGATACAACTAAATCGAAACAGCTATCCACCACTTTGCTGATCGTCAGTGGGATCAACTGTTTAAAAGACTTCTCCTCAACATGTCCTAGGGCTGTTGTGGATGCTTTTCTGGTTTGCAAGCGAATCATTAAAAGGCTGATCGATTTCAATCTATGAGCGAAAGGAGGCGCAACACCTGAAGAAACTGAGAATGGGTTTCTTTAATTGAGACTATAGGCAACGTCGGATATCGGAAATTTGGATAAATCTTCAACTCGAATCTGAAAGTGAACCATCTACTATGGAGCGTTATCATCTGCCATTCCTTTCGACATGCTTCTCCAAAGGTTGCGCAAAACATGACGTTCTAGCTCTTTCGAAACCATGTGCTCTCTAAAAACCCACTTCCGAAAGCGCTTACTTCAAATAAGACCAGGTATTATCTACAGAATTCAAATCTCGGATTTGTAAAGGTTGGTCGAGTTGTTGGAAAGATATTTCATTGATAAAATAGCAAACTTTTATGTGGGACTGCCAAGGATCTTTATGGTATTGGAAAATTATATGATTGATCAGAAAGCCTGAGTTGATTTATGGTGTTGCGAAAAACAAGACACCGTGAATTATGTAAAACTACGTCCCTTTGGCCATCGCCTCTTCAAGCGAATTTGGGGATACCAGGTTATCCTCACAAAAACAGCTGAAAACCTTGCGTACTCTAAACCTCAATTTGCAAGTTGATCGAGTTGTACATGGATGAGGTATTTCTTTGGATTTGTTGGGTTGTCGAGGCACCGAGATGGTTTTGACTATACCGAAGATTATAAATTGTAGATCGTGCTAAACTACGTCTACTTCAATGCACAAAGCGTACTAATAATTGATTATCTCAATCAAATCTAATGAATCCACCGGGTCTCCTTTTGTCGAGCGCGAAACCTGTATACTTAAGCTTGTTGATGAGCCATGGTAAATTAGTTGTTTTGTTTCAGTATTTAACGAATCCAGGAAAGTTTCTGGTCAGCCCCGTAAGATCATGCTATACCCACTCCGAGTTCGATTGATAGCTCCTTTCTTCTTGCTATCTTCAATAACGCAAACAGTGACACCATGCAATTATGGGATCATAGACAAGCTGAATTCCCGCTGAATGTCAAACAGTTGACATAGAAATGTGAAAGCTGGGATTACCATCAGAGAGTTAAATTTCAACCAGGTTGGATGATTTCATCATTAGCTATCAAAACTAAACGAGATAAACTTGTAAGTGCCTAGATTAGTTGGTTGAGTCGATAACAGATTAAACAGTGCTTGGCAGAACTTAAATTTTCACTGCTAAGATAGACAAAATAGGGCCCATGATTCTGAAGAATAACGCAACCATCCCCACAATTCGCTTCCCAATCGAATCAAAAACCCGTTCAGAAACGTCATTGTCAAGGTGAAAAATACAATGTACATGTACGGGGTATGGTGACCTATAAATGTTCACGAACCTGAAGCTCAAAAGTACTTACTAAAAATAACAGTTAACTAAGCAGTTAAGCAGTAAGCTACCAATGAGATCTGCAGAATAAAGGTCGCCCAGATAACGAAATATAGAAGGTTTTGTTTTGGATGTCCTGGGAGGTTCTGGTCATTCTGGTTAGATAAAATTGTTTTCTGTGGGAGGGAGACGCTTTTGAATGGTAGAAATTGTGTACCCAAACAAATTAAAAATCCTATCAAACGTTTGTGCATCCGAAAACCCGACACTAGTCGTAGATTCAAGCACAGAACATCACTCTTTTTGTTCAACTAGAAAACTTTGATTACCTAGTATGGAGCATAGTTCATCTGCCATCTCCTAACCACTTCTCAATGTCATTGACCTGACACAACCGAAACATTTTACTCTGGCACGTTCACACGCCAAACTGCATTGGCTTAGTATCGATTATACAATTTGCTATTTCTAACAAAAAAGACCTTCAGAAAATATAATTCAGAATGACTACAATTGATGTGGATTACTATAAAGCAAATATATAACTGAGGAACCGATAAGTGTGATTGGCGACTTTCTTGTTTTGTGTCCTTTTTGAGTTTAGAAAACATCACGTGAGACACAAATGTTCAAACTTAACCACAAACAAACATCTCTAAGCACGTTGAGAAAACTATGCTTTGCCTAACTATTCCATCCCCGCAAGTATTTTGATCACAGGGGTTTGAGATCAGATATTTGCTTTCAAGTCAAATGACAAATTCTTTGTATACCTTTCTCGAGGTGAATTTTCTGCCTTTTAGCCATCCACGTTTATGACCTCTGAAAAGTGATTGACCCGATAAGTCCAAGTCACACAATAACAAAAGTATTAGTAATAACAAGAACAGAGTTTGGAAAACGTTTTTTGAACGCTGCAGTTATTATTAGCTTAAAAAAGTTGTTGATTTAGCCCTGAGGTTAAGCCAAGAATAGAAAGATTGTGTTTACAAAAAGCTCGGGCTCACACTATAAGACCGAGTGGGTGCATACAGATGCTTGCAGATGGATCCAATTAACCACATATATATCAATTTACAATGGTGCGAATAAGTAGAAGGAGTTAACAAACAGACTCTGAGATATCAACTTTTGCACGCTGTACTGTTATAAGAAACAAGAAATTTAGTGACTTACCTACGGTATATTCTACCACAACATGATAGATGCTTTAACGATCACACAGAACGAGTAGTTGGGTAGATTTGATGAGTCATATGAGACCCAATTATGAAAAATCTGGGCTTCGGCTGGAGTCGAACCAGCTACAAGAACAGAATGCCCAACCGCGGCAAGCGCTCTAGCAACTAAGCTTTGAAACTAGGTCAAAAGCGCTTGCATTCTGTTTCTGTCGCTGGTTCGAATCCAGCCGAGGCGCAGATTTTTCGCAATTGGGTCCCATCTGAACTGGGAAAAGTCGTAAAGTACATCGACAACACATTCCGAAAGACAACAATATTTTGTGGGGACCACATATGTGTTAACAAACCAAATGATTACATGATGCGAAACGGAGCGAAGTTGAAGACCGTGAATATGGAGTAATGGCTATTTAACTTTGGTGATGTCACTAGTGTGAAATAACTACATTACACTATAGTTTAGAGTAATCCCTATATACT
This sequence comes from Paragonimus skrjabini miyazakii, assembly GCA_014338405.1. NCBI lineage: Eukaryota > Metazoa > Platyhelminthes > Trematoda > Plagiorchiida > Troglotrematidae > Paragonimus > Paragonimus skrjabini miyazakii. The sequence goes on from JTDE01004021.1 coordinate 8,226, forward strand.
GAATAAAAAGCTGTCCAGGTAAGGAAGTGATAATTGCGAAGAGAAATTGATTATTCCCAGGAGTCATTTTATATTGACTACACTTTACATGTGAACGTAACGTTTAAACGTGTTACCTGACGGATTACGCGAATGCAAACAACGTGACAGGTCGGGCAAGCTGACCAATACAAGTGGTAAGGAAAATAGATTGGGTAGCTCGTTATCAAATGTTACGTCATGTACACAGTGCTTCCGGGAGGAGGTATGTGATGTAACGCGCATAATCGTAGACCCAGAACCGAGAAAAAAACTAGGCGCGACAATAGCATTTATTGGAAGGACCAGGCGAGTTCCGAATTAGACCACAGAGGCTCTAACTTTATAGGTCGAAATGAGTACGATACATGGCGGTCAGAGCGTTAGAACTAATCACCTTACAGAGGGGCATCCGAAAGTGCACGCGTGAAAACAATTCACACAACGTTCGATCGCGCAGCTGCATTCTGATTAACTGAGTGAGCTTGATTAACTGAGTGAATTAGAACGTATTAATTAACTCAAAGCCAGATCGATCAGTCGATATGACGTGATTCGCCTTTGCTGCTTCGTTAGGAGATGCGTCACCTAACAGTTTGCTTGTTAAATAAAAGGATTCAAAAGAACAAACGGAGGATTGAATCTTGACGAAAACCAGATCTAGTGGTGTGTGATTGTAATACTCGGAATTAGGAAATTCGAATAGCCCTAAAAATTGCACTCGCATTGAAACCTCTCACGCAAGTAATGTGGAGAAGACTTTGCACTGGTTGCAGTAAGCAGTTTTTATTCATGAGACAAGAAGTCAAATTTATGGATGTACAACAGTATTAAAGAAGTCTCAGTCTGTCATTGGCTGATCGTACTGGCACACACAGAGTCAAAAACTGTGAGGTAATTGGTGCAATGCAGCACAAAGAAATTAGCGAATAACGGAAGTCGTACCATCAAGATTGTTCGTCCAATCTTGATGTAGTATCTTCAACACGACGTTTTGATTGGCCCCCTGTTAGATCCTCTGCTGGGTCGGGGTCTGGATAAGCGGTGAATCGAGTAGATATTCACTACATCGTCACATCTAATCACTGAATTGGGCAAATTGGCTAGTCTTAATACGAAAGACAGTGTAATTTATGAATGATTGAGAACTTAATCCCGAAGTTGGTAAGGATATGATTTATTTTCTTTATGGCAATGTTGTTAGATGCGTAACTTTGGTCGGAAGACTATGGAATTAGTTCTAGGTTCTCCAGCAAGCGCTGAGGAAGTAGAGCGAATTAGGCAACAGTAGGCAAAAGGAATGTAGGGTGACCAATGGAGAATAAATAGACTTTAATTTATGTGGTTAACTGAAGTTTCTTTTCGCGCAAATTAATTCTTTGAAACTCACAGTGATATAGAAATCAGGTTCAATCTGACTGTTTCTTCAAGGATTGCTGTAATACTGGATGTTCTCCGGTAGTCAATAATTTCGCTTATTCTATCAGATTTTCTCTGATTTAGGTATTTATAAACAATTGAGGTACCAGTGAGGATGTATTCATCAACTGATCAGGTGTAGGCTAAGTATTGTAAATAGTCATCATGGATACTTCATATCGGTTGGTGAGCAGGCAGATAGTAAGTAGGTAAATTTGTCCGCCAGAAGGTCCCCGTCTGCTGCAGACGCTGTTTTGATTACTACACTGTTCATTAGAACTTCAGAGCCCCTGTTTGGTGACTTAGCGGCTACTCATCGTCTGTGTTTTTCAAATTCCCATGCAACTTGGGCCAATTTAACTTCGCGCCAACGTTTTCATCCTGTCTGTCCATAGATGTCTTTAGTATGGCTAACAGACTGTACGGGGGCAAAACACCCGGGAAATTACTAACCAATCTGTAAACATGACAAGAACTTATGATCAAATGCGATCCTCGGCGTCAAGAGTACTATCGCATGCCACCATCCGTAGTCTATCCTGGGACCACCTAATGCTGAGGAATGCAGTCAAGTGATAGATTTCGCCACGCCTTATTTTCTCCTGAACATTTTAGGCAACCAGTGATAATGATCTAACAGAATCTGAGTTCATGTTACAGTTACTCGATTCGACAGTATTAACAGAAGTAACAGTTTTTCGACTATGAAATTGGAGAGTCGGTCAGACGCGGTAGAACGTCTGACTGACCAAAACTGTCATTTGCATGCCAATAGAACATGAATTCGCAAATGAGTATTTTCACCCATATTTGTAAACGGTTATTATCAGTTTAGGCAGAATTACTTACTCTTGGTCACAAAAGTCTGCTCAACAAAGTGCGATCGGTCAGCAAGATGATGTGCTTTTCCCGAAGCCTTTTGTGAAATTTTTCCACTGTAAAAATTGAACAACAGAGTTCCATTTTCGAGTCGACCGTGATTCTTCCCGCCGAATTGAGGGATCAGGTAGTGACAATGACCATTCCAACGCCCTCCGGTATTTGTTGATAGATCATAGTGTCAATACGCTGGTTGAGTGCGTCTGAGACGATTACGGGTTTAAACGATGAGGGAAGTGAGTGAGAGCCAATAAGTAATTTCATCTGATTAAAATCACTTTAGCAACATTGTCCATGTGACTTACTTTACAAGCTGAAGATACAACAGTAAACTTATCTTACGATGCGCTAGTGCAAACTGAGATACGACCATAGAGTGGAAACGTTCGACGCATAAGATTAATTTGAATTGCTTCTATGATCACAGGATGGGGTCATCTATAGATCTTGCGGTTGATGAATGCAAGATATTTGACGCTTTGCATTAAAATGTTGTTGTTTGTGAGTACATTTTCGATCCGTACTTCTTGTTTCGGATGAAAATCTTAGCAAGCTTTGTGTGAAAGTGTTTGGGCCGCAACCAGTGAATATGATGTCACCGAGGTACGTTGCTGCACACGGAAAGCCCGTTATCATCTGCTCATAAAATTGAGGCCCCCTCTTACCATCAAATAGCAGCTGGTTGCACTGAAAGGTATATTTATGTATTCCTATAACGAGAACTTCTCAGGAGATCACAGGGAGGCCATATGTGGCTAAACATTCATCAGCGCAATATTTTGAAATATCTTCTTATCTTAGGCTCTATAAATAAGTCCCCAGGACTGGTATCGGACAGTGGTATCATTGATGATATCATTAAGTCCAGTACGGAAGATGACATTGAGTCGTATACGTTAATAAGCCTATTCCTCTACTATAATCTGCTCCACTCATACGGAGTAATTAACTGGTTGAATGATGTCTGCCTCACGAAGCCGGTTCAGTTCACAGCTCACAATTAGATTGTCAAAAGTGGTTATCGGACGCTTGGACGGAATTAAGGTTTTACAAACACTGATGTGCATCAGGTCTTCGGGTTGTCTGCCAGTGGCAAACGTATCACTGTATGATGTAAAATCCATGGTCTGGGAAGGTATTCCAGATAAACGAACAACTATACCATTTCTAAATAGAAACCTCGCATGTGAGAATAGTGTTAAAATAAGACACTAACAATTTTTCGTCGATTACGGCGTCAACGTAGGTTGAAATGTGCGGTCTGCCTCTGTGTTGCGGTAAACTACCAAACGAAATGTAACTGCGCAACAAGGATTTCATCTTAGTCAATCTGGGGTATGCCTCATAGAACTGTCTTAGAACTCCTGATTTAGCTGAGTTCGGGGTTATTATTCTTTCACCGAACAGAAAACATTAATCTAGAACTGACAAACAGTCACGTCTTATGAAAAATTCGCGTAGTTGCGGTTCGCGAACGGACAAAATAATTTGGATGACGCAGCACGGGCGAGACTGCGTGGCTTCATCAGCGAAGAGATGTCCCCAATTTTTGTCGCATCTGCTCATTTTGTCTTAAAATCATAACAAAAATCCAGAATACTGAGCACCTTTACAGCCAATGCACACTGGACACTCAAATGAGATTGTCTACTTGGTGGGACCGCTACCAGAGACAGGCCAAGGAAAATAATATATCCTTGTAATGGTAAATCATTTCACAAGATGACTTGAAGTTGTGGCGTTGTCAGTGACTGGTGTTCCATTGGTTGCCAAAACAATTTTCCGCAGCTGGATCTGTAACTGGAGTGCTCCGGGACATGTACATTCTGACAAAAACTTCAATTTCGAATGTGTTAATACGCATGAACTTTGTAAGTACATGAAGACAAAAGTGACAGTGACAACATTTTATCAGCCGGGTGGAAACGGACTGGCCGAACGCAGTAACTGGATGTTAATGAGTCTGATGAAAGAATTTGTAGGAGAAGTTCAACAATGGGATGAGACGCTCACATAGTGTTTGGTGGCGCATAGGAACACTGCTCACTTCTTCACCAGCCAAACACCGTTCTTCGTGTGGAGTGATTGTGAGCTTTGACTCCGGTAGGATTTATAAACACCTTACATCGGAAAACTGCCCGTGCTAACCACAGAGTACGTCATATCCATGCGGGACTCCATTGTTATAACTCATAAACTGACTTGCCATCATTTAGACAGCTGGACGGTGACAAAAATGATACGGCGACAAGAAGACACACAGAGCTCCTTTGCTAGCTGGATCGAAAGCCTACTTGCAAAGAGACGTCTATCCCTTGGAATATCTGCCAAACTAAACCCTGAATGGAAAGATCCTTTTGTCATCGAACGAGTGCTCAGTGATGCGCTGTGTTGCATTTGAAGCACCCATAGAGTTCAAAAGCCCATGGTTGTACATTTCAATAAACTAAATCCAGCCGAAGCCTCGGTGGAAGAAGAGACACCAGAGGAGGTGTCAGAGATAGAAGCGCGGGTTATATACAGGTGACACCAGAGAGATGTCTCAATAACAAGAGTATAGTATAGCGCGAAATCAGAATCAGCATGACAGCATACTATCAGCCTCTTGCCAACTGATCAAATACTGGAAGACTCCCGTCAAATAGACCAATCAGTGTCACGTGTTGCACAAACGTTCTTACTTATTATCGCTGATACTTGTTGACTGTTAACTTCCGTGCACAGAGTTGACTTGGTTGTAGGTTGTATGTTTTACTAACCATTAACTATCTATTTACAGAGCCATTTTGATCTGAGTAAACCTTCAACACTCCATCTTATTCTGCCTGAATCAAGAGTTTTACGATTGTCCCATAAACTGCGTATAGCCGTGGATCCTAACAGATACTGCAATAGGTTCATCGAAGTTAAAGCAATATTTACTCAATACAAATATAGTTATCAGATTATCAATGGGTCATGAAAAGCGTTGCAGAACGTTCCAACTGTGAGCTAGCCGCCCAGACAGTAAATTATCAATATTAGTGACGAGTGGTTTTGAGTACCACATACCAGAGTTATCGACTGGAGTTTGAATAAGCACATAGACCGATAATGTGACATTTAGTACTGTGTGTGTGTGTGTGGTTTTCTTCAACCTAACTGACACTGTCCGAGTCACTTCAATCTTCTTCTGAATCTTTAGTTCCGTTGGCTATTTTGTTAGTACCGTTGGGATTGCTTAGGTAATATTTCCTTAGTGGCAATGAAGATTAATCAGTTGCTACTTATTTATGCAATACTGAGTTATATTATACCAAGTGGTTATTCTGTTCGTTCATACACCGATGCTACTTTGTATCGTCTTCATCAAAACCTAGCCTGCCTTCAAGTCTTCTACCTTAGTGGTACTACCACATCCTTATGGCTTGAGTCATGAATGACTTTCAAATGAGTAAGGGGATTTACCGTATATTGTCAAGGTCTATGAAACACTCATTGCAACTTTTCATGTAATCTAAGACGCATTCTGTAGTTCAGCAAGGCATCGGATACTGAATGTCACAATTCTTCTCCGTGCATTCAACAACAAATTATTTTGACCCTATGGTTACCTTCGGTGATTATCGTTCTTCTGTTGTTCTTTGTTTTCGTGTTCTGTTGTCAATTTAGTCCCATGCTCGTTGACTTCCGTCCTGTAAATCTTTGTTCTGATGTTCATAGCTGGTTACATTTACAAATTGGATATTGTTAGGAGACGTATCTCCTAACGAAGCAACAAAGGCGATCGATCCGGCTTCGAGTTAATTGGTATGTGATTTTAACTCACTCAGTCCAGTAAGCTCAATTGGATTGCAGCTGCGCGATCGAACGCCTGCACATCACGTGAAGCTGTTCTCACGAGTGCATTTTCAAATGTCCCCCCACCCCTCTGTTGGACCTATAAATGTAGAGCCTCTGTGGCCTAATGGACTGGCCTCGGTTTTGTCAATAAACGCTGTTGCCGCGCCCGTATTCTCCTTCTCGGTTCTGGTGGCAAACGATTGAGCTCGTATTAAGGGACGATCCAATAGATATAACAAATTTTATCCAGGAGAAAAGCACACGGTTTACTCCTTCCCACTTTCCTATTCGAATTGCCTTTATGTGCTCAGCAATCACATGCAATTTACCGGTTGAAGAACTGACAGAATGACAACGGTTACTCTTGGATGTTTAAAACATGGATTTCTGTGAAGGTAAGACCTCGATTAACCTAGACACTAGGCTAGGTTAAATCGCATACCAATGATCAATTTTGCACGTCCCGCCACTGACCATAATGTATAACCTCGTCTTTATCGTTTGCAGATAACCCGTTACCGGTGCTCGTTTCAGCATGAAAGAATGCATCCTTCCACTTGCGTATTGGTCATAAACTTCCCAATAGACCATCAAGCAAGTTAAGATAAGATCTGTTGGGACCATGATGACCAACGCAACATCTCATAGACTTGTTCTCACCGGAAAACTTGTTTCCAACGCAACTTTAGGTAACGTATTTAGATTACGACATAGCGATAACATGTGCGAATTGGAGGTCTAGACATAAGCATCAGTCAGTCAGTCATAGTACCAGATCTGTATGACTATGCCTTAAGCAATCCATCCATCATATCTAATAGAGTACCAACCGGACTGGCAAGAACATTTGATTAAAACTGGTCGATTGTCTCAGACGTCACACCCAACTGACGCCGTCAAATGAGACACCAATTTACAAGTGCGTACATCAACATAACTTAAGATAGATATCCATCTCAGTAATTACAAGTACGTAACGATTCAAAACAGCGGTTCGAGTGTGACGTCTGCGCCCTAGGTTGACAGCTCGGATAATGTCATTGGCGACAGATAGATCGTTGGACAACAGTGGCATTGACTGTACTCAACACAAGTGGTTCACCTAACCACTATGGGCGGTTGTCCCCAGAGTAAGGCCACCTGTACTGTTGTATCTGCACTACGCACTGAGGTGAGAACTCAAAGGAGTTAGGAGGAAACTTGTGTATCCTCACTAAGCCAGCATGAAAGTGAATTACACGTAACAATGAGTAGAGTTTACAGTGAACGTATCGATGAGCCAACAACAAGCCTATGAGAAAAGTACAAAGCATGACTGGGCGACCGAGACCATTGCAACGGGCAGGTGTGAAACGGGACGGTTCACGTGAGTGGGCGATTGTGTGTTTGTGTGTGTATGCACATGCATGAACGTAGCGTTGATGGACCGTACACCACTCCCCGTTAAAAAAAAGGAAAATGTCACAAGTACGATCGCTTATAGGGATTTATCTGAAATCTCTGGATTGGGGTGCGTGTGCGTCTTGACTGTCTTCTTCCAGGACTGCTCTCAGGTGGTGGTGCGTTAGACTGTTCAGGTTCAGGTGTTTTTGCTTTTGGCAAGGAAAATGTATAAAGTAGTATATCTAGCGGCAGTTCATAACGGTTGTTCGCGTAGTTGTCATCTGCCGTGTATCTGCGTTTGATGTGATTGACATGTCTTCTGATTGTGCCTGCCTGACTGTCCACTGCGTACAGTACGTGACCGATTCTCGCTCTCACGGTACCTGGGATCCAAGGGTTAGCTCGCTGCTTGAAGTCACGAATGTACACCAAGTCACCAGGGGAAAATACGCGCATACGAGTCCCAAGGTGCCGATTAAACTGACTCTCCATTTCGTAGTTAGGCTCGTTCGAAACGGTTGGCGGGAGCATGACACTTAAAGGAGTGCGCATCTTCCGTCCCAGGGATGCTTCTGCTGGTGACTGGTTGTTAGGCAGTGCTTGATTTGGCGTTGATCGATATGTTCATAGAAATGTGTCTAAGATTTCTGATACACGCCCTTCACCCTGTAGTTTTATCAAACTCCTTTTGAACGTGTCAACAAACCGTTCAGCTTGTCACCGATAGGTCCTTTATTAGCAGATATTTTTATGGCAAAGCTTGAAAGTAGTTCAATAGCAAGTCGCAGTCATTAGCTCTTTATAAACGTTGTGTAGACGATATTATCTGCATGGTAGATGAATCTCAATGCCTCACTGAAACGGTGATGCACTTTAACTGTGCCCACAAAAATATCTGCTTCACCCGGTAACCCGAAACATCAATAGGTATAGTGTCTTTAGAAGTGTTCATGTCACGTCGTGAGGACGGTACAATACAGCGTAAAGTATACCGTAAGTCAACCTGGTCAAAACAGTATACCCGTTTTAATAGCTGTGTATCTTTGAGACGAAAAGAAGAATTTAGTCAAGTGCTTACTAAGTTGAGCTATGAAAATCTGCTCAGATGACACCATAGAAGAGGAAAAACTCCTTGAAAATGGTTATCTAGAAAAGTTTATTTGTAAACACATGACAATTAGCACTAAGGTAGATACACCGCTAATTGTAGATAAGAAACCTGTCTACATCGTATTCTTTTCGAAGGCGACAGCAATGATGAAAATATAACTAGAAGACTTAACGTAGCACACAACAACACCTATTTCGCAGCTCAATTACGTGTACGATTTACCTCCACACCAGTTTTGCGTCCCCAGCTAAAAGATATACTGTCTGTACATGACGGTTCTTTTTGTGTTTACCGTTCTGTTTGTTTCTGTGGAAAAAGGCGACGATGTGAACGCATGCGGGAGCATCATCCGGCGTGGCTAGCTCTAGAATCGATAAAAGCTTGCTCGTCGGCGGTCGCCGCACACTTAGTCAAATCGAACTATCTGATCAACCCGGCCGATTCGTTCAAGCCCATCTATCGAGTTTGTGGAGTGCAATCGAAGTGGGTCAAAGGTCGTTTATTAGTCATCGCAGAAGCCATCGCAATTCGTCTACACTCACCCCCGTTATGCTCACGCAAACGTCCGGTCAAAACACTGAACCTCCCGTGGCCATGTGTCAATAGCCCGGATCGATTCGTAACGTAGGCTGGTTCACGTGTGAGTTAAAAAAAACATTTCTCCACTTACTATGACCTTAATTCACATGAACCTGCGCAGAAAACATTTCGTAGTACAAATTATTGGAAACAATACATTTCTCACTTTGTTTAGCTCAAAAATGTACTAATATTTTTCGTAGGAATACAATTAAATTGTTCTTTCAGACTATTTCTCTTACTTATAGCACAATGATTTTCCGTCGTTTCCAAATGAAATTCGATTTTGGACAACTTGGTGAGGGTGAGTGAACCAGAATAGTTTAATTTGTCAACTGCCTAATTTAACAACTAAGGCCTAGTGGGACAGAAAATTAAAGCTGTCGATCACATCATTCAAAAGAGACGTGGCGTTTGAGGGTTTGAACAATATGAGTAAAAAGCTGAGCTGAAACGATAAGTCTCGTCAGTAATGTCGACTTCAGTATAACGCCTATTACGATAGGATGCTCGCAATAATCAGCGGACCATACGTTGCGGTAATAGTCACACAAGAAAACAAACAAGAAACCATCAATTCTTAAGGATACTGTGACTACGGGGTAAGTGTGACTTGTTTCTATAGTTGTTTGAACTGATTTGTCGGTTGATTTTGTTGAGAACTGATGCGATTAAAAGTGAGCAGGGTTCTTTAGGCTTCAAAATCAACACCAAATTACAGACAATTTGTTGTCCACCCTAACCGAACGTAACATCAGTGGATTAACATACTCAGCCCTCTGACATAAGGGCAGCAGACTGTATTCTGGCTCGGACTCACATGCAAATTATACATTGACCGAAATAAGAGCTAAACCCGTCATGTGCTTTCCGTCCAGGTGAGCGAGATTTAAAAAAACGTGGTTACAACAAGTGACACTCAACTTAAGGAATTTAGGGTGATTAGGCGAGAAATGTAGCGTTTTGTACACTATTTTCTATTTTATAATTCTCATTGTTATTCACACTTTTTACTTTCCTCAACTTCACGTATACAGCCGACGTTTAAACCCAACTTAATCGAACTAATCAATAATCGATAAATACAAAATAATTCTCGGTTCGCGAGCCTTGCGTTCTGTCTGCGTTCGGTGTCACTGGTGCACAGAATTTTGGAGAGTTAGAAACTAACGGAATCAACCGTCTATTGCGGCAAATTTCCACTTTCATCACCTTTTTGATCTCGTATTCACACCTGGATTTTGTGTAGTGTTTAGATCCACTACAGAAACAGCCTTACCTAAACAATCAGCACCAATCAGATTATGCTGATCTTCAGGGCGTTCCCTGATTGGTGTCAATGGCTCAGGCTGACCAGTGTTTAATAAGCCACCGACCCATTAGTGTCGCAAAAAAAGAAATCTAAATGCCATCCCATTTATTAGAAAAAAATAAGCGAACCAAGAAAATCTTTAAGATGAATTGTTATGAGACACCGACAAATAAGACAAAACGACGGTACAGTTCAGTTCAACAATTTCCCCATAAATCGTTTTGATCATTATGCATACACAACTGTCTCTTCAAGTGATCCGTGATCAACAGTCACGTTACCGAATATTGTCTGTACGCAGAACGGGAGAAGGGGGTAATAACTGATTCCAATAAATTTGAATAACGAAAGCAGAAGGGTTCTATACCAGGTGGGAGTAAC
>JTDE01004021.1:23533-43827 GCA_014338405.1 Paragonimus skrjabini miyazakii
ATATGTACAAGGTAAAGACTAACGGAAAAAATAGACAAGAAACGATTAGAATAAAAGGGCAGTAATTTTTCGAATGCTGGTTTGTTAATCATTACGATCCACTGCCGCGTCCGAGACATTTTGCAGTCAACGAGGTGGGTTGTTACAAACTATCTAACCTGGTAAGAGATGCTTCTGAATTTTTTTCAACGGGGTGTTACGTTTTATATTTCGAGGGATGATGTAGTATACATGTATATACATACTTTTAGTTTTACCATGAATACAACATATTGTTTTCATCCAAGGTGCTACAACGGGTGATACTATCAAAAAACAACAAAAACTTCGACTTTACCCTGATTTTGTAGATTATTTGGACAAAGATAACTAAAGTATCACAATTATCTGGATACCATCATTAGTCAACTTTTAGTGAACTTAGTTTGCTTAGTTAGCTAGCACATAGAGATTACTACCTTGATAAACTGTATGTGAACTATACAATATGTTCCGATCTAACCTCCAAACACTACACAAAATCAGTTGGACTAGTGCATCAAAGGCATGACAACAATGTCATACATAGAGCACGTGAAGTTTTTGAAGTTGGAGTAGTTGCCATTTCAATCATTCATCAAAGTCGTTCACACACATTCTTATGCCACACACGAAGTGTATGGTGCATTCTGTCTTGATTACTGAGATCTGAACGGAAAAACGAATAGAACCACACCAGTATTTTGTTGTGTTCTTAGTACATTCTCATGAATACAAATGGCCACCACGTAGATGAGAGCTAAAGTAACTCACTGAAAAAACTTGACTGCATCAATTTGTAACATGCCTCGAAAGTGTTTCAGTTTGGCACAACACGTTATTTTCGTAGCACCGGCGTTTGCCAAGGGTTTACTCAATGTTCCATTCTGATGGAGTGCTTAAAAAGAACAATTTCCTCCAAGCAACATGAAATAGATTACCAATTCATTACAGTTTCGTGGACCCAGAACAGATTACGACCTGCTGAACAGTATGAAGTGAAGGGAATCTTATGCTGTATATTATTTGTTTCGGAAAGTGTATTACACAGACTCTGGAATACTAGATCGACAATTGATTTACATAGTAACTGAATACTATATGAGACAGTTCACAATGTTTGATGTTTACATAAACTCCTTCAGTATGCTTCCATAACTTAAGAGAAGTAAACATAGGTTTTCCAGCAATTAGAGTGAATTATTTTCTAGTTTCCTCATAACCATTTGAAAGTTTTATCAGAAAGTTGTAATACTTTACCATAATCATAAAATGTAACTGTGATAGTAAATGCGTTTCTTGAACTTCGGGAGATTACAGTATGAAAACCGAATTTTGTAACGAAATGAAAACTGGATATCTGATTCAACATGTTCGAAACCTGAAGTATCTGATATTACAATGCAGGTATTTAAAGAGGACTACTAGACATGAAGGTTTAAATTTTCAGTAACACCACAGTAGCCCAGGTAAGATTTCGAGTAGTTTGCCGTTTGTAGTTATAATTCACCTCATCTGGTGCAGCTTACAATACTGGTACGTTACCGAAACTTGTAATACACAACTTATCACGTCTCCCCAGACATCGATTATTGATTATTGTTCAGCTCAAAGTTCACATTAAATACATGAAATTCGTGGGGTTCAGCCTATTAGTTTCAATGTGCTAAGGACCTTGTGGATGTAAAACCTTGAACAAGCTGGACGCCCTTTACTGACTAATTCTGTTTTGAGAGTTCGATTTTTTTATGGTTGGTGTGATGCCTTCTAACTTATTATCTTTTACTAAAATGTCGTTTACTGTAATTCATACAAATTGCTTAAGATCAGGTCGACGGATTTTGCCTAATTTTCACAGTACCATCAACATTCCCTGGTTGCAGTTTCACCGACGACCTAGCGATTTGTGGTTCGAGCACCCTGCGATAAGTCTTCACTCATATGTACTTGACCAGCAGCGTTGGAGCGCTAGTGTATTCGATGGGTGGATGGAAACCTATAAGATATTCGTGTTTTATTCCTATAAATCACAATGTATGTGACTATAGCCAAAATCTACAATGTCACCTACTACGGCTGGCATAAAATGTCGCCACATAGCCATTAACGTTTATCAGTAACAAGAAATCCATAAACTGTAGTCTGAATTCACGTTGGTTGAAACTGTTCAGATCGCTGACGAACTATAAATTAATCGTTGGTAATAGAAGGTTGGACTTAAAACGATACAGAGCTGTCACACAAATGGAGTTTGGTCACGGAAGAAATATACAGCCTATCTGTGATAGTCTTTCAAGTAAATGTAAACCAACTTTCCTTCACTCGTACTAACATTTCTGTTTACTAAAAGAATCGGCGTAACCACATTTATTTTCACTAGTGAACGTTTAGGACATATGATAATTCACTTTCCTGTTATGACTGACCATCATCTAATTTGTACCTCACTTCGTTCTATCAGGCAAGAAAGACAACAAACTCTCCCCACGAAGCGGCAGTGTATTCCAACATTTGAGAAGTTTATGATGATCTTAATGCCATTTGGTTTTAATGCTTTCAATGACTTAGATTTTGTTTCTGAGAAGCCATTCAGCAATTGCTTCCGGTAAACAGTTTTAGCTCCTGTATTTTTCTATGTGAATGCTCCATTTTGGCTGGGTTTATTATCGTTGACTGAAGAGTAGACCATAACGTTTCCGGTTTAGGATTTCCCAAAATCAATTTCACGTGTCCTGATTTCAGCTTAAGGTATCCTATGATATTTTCCCGAGGTTCAGCCGTGAACAGGACCGGACGGCTGATATGCAGAAGGTTAGACTGACCAACACATGGGTTGATTGACATTTATGAAATGAGAGTGCACCGGCCACCGTGGTACACACTGCAGCCGAAGCTAGCCCGCTTGTACCCAGTCGCCAGGCCTAACGCAGGCGCGGTCTGACACGCGCGTGCTTAACACAGAGCGATACCAGTATGACATATCACAGGTTTTTCTGACCTATTTACATCTACTTTTCTGATTACATGTTGGATAAGTGACCCTTGTTCGCCTCTACTAGGTTGACTTCTGGGTTAAAATTAACTTTTCATACGATACTCTTCTGCTTATTTCGTTCAACATAAGGTCCTGTTGAACAAAAACAAAACCGTCATCGACATCACAACCTTCAATGGGTGAAGGTTTGCAGACCAGAGTAAGCTCCGAGAAGCAGGTATTGGGCACACATTATACCAGATTAGCTATCCGACGGAGAATTTTCGGGATCACGATGTCTGTTTCGCAGTCGCTGCCAGTATCGATTCTTCAATGAAAGGCTAACCGCGCTACATCAATTCTCGAATAATGTTCGTGAGCTTGCTACTCGGTCAATGTAGGTCTGTCGCATTTCTCAGTGTTGATCGTCCAACTGTGTGTTGCACTGATGATAAAAAGGACGAGTTATATGATCATCTCTCCTCCACAATCTGCTCGGTACCCCTGAGTGATCGAGTGTTTGTTCAGAGTGACTTGAACGCTTGAGTTGAGTACGATCAAGCAGCTTGACCGCAAGTCCTCTCAGCCAACAACATTCACACAAACAATGATAATTGCTGGTGAGTAGTCGGGGATTTGGTTTATTTCAATTTGAACATCACCCACAATTGATCGCAGCTGTCGCATTCCCATAGACTTTCCAGTCGGCCACTTTTGAAAAGAAGCACTAGACTCGGGCTTCGCTCTCATTAGAGCTCGTCAATAGTGCATATCATCGCCACTGCCGAGACTTGAACAACGGACACGCTGTTTATGAGGCAACCGTGTTTACCACTGCGCCATTTACCTCACGTCAGGCACGACCGAACTACCATATATGAACGCTCAACCACTTTCGTTCATCAGTAATCTGAAGTATCGCCTAGCAGGTTTAATGAGATCGGAGATCTCCACCTGTCTAGGAAGTCCAAATCGCGGGGTTATCGACTGGAGTTAACAGACAGTACTGTCTCCTCTTGAGACGATGGGGCAACTTGATCATTACTCACAAGTGAAAGTGGTTGAGCGTTCACATATGATAATTCGGTCGTGTCTAACTTGAGCTCTGCGCCTAATGCGAGTTGTGGTTTGTTAGATGTTGTATTCAAGAACAACGGAAAATACCAGTAGTAAGTAAGCTTTATTAGAGCAACCGATTCACGATACGTTACCGAAGACTGTCAGTCCAGACAGTACGGGCAGCTGCTGCCCGCATGTGTCATCGATCGCTTGAAGATCAGAGCAATCTGATTGGCCAACTGCATGGTTCATTGGCCTTCGATTGGACATAACAACTACCTCTGATAGTATGTGACAATATCTGAAGAAGCATATCATGACAACAGCCATTGAAGCGATCAGTATTCGGTCCCAGAAGCGTGCGGACTGGTTCGGAAACAACGACTCAGTTACTCCGAACGCGATATGCGAGTATAGTGTAGCCTTTGTTGTCTCCACAACGAACCCAAACAATGAAGACAGAAGAGCCATGTTTCGGAGTGTTCGCCCTAAACTCGCCGGACGAATTTGCAGAATGAAGGTGAATCAAGGGCAACTGGTGAGAGAGGCAAGTTGAGTAGATGCCGAGCTACGATGAGCACCGACATCAGCGAGAGTTCTATGATTCTCTTAAGTCGACTTTTTGGCTCATCTATTCCATCTACAAAGGCACGGATTGACAGACACTCTGGTTTTTGTGTACTCAACCGGAGGATATCATGAAATTCTGTGCAAGCGTTCTGGTAGTCAGTTCAACTGGTTTGTTATCTCTGATTGGTTGACCGTGAATAGTCTGCCACAACGAGATAACAAAGAGTTACTTGTACATGCCACGAATTTGTCAGATGTGTAGCAACCTATTGCTCTCCTGTCAAACGGGTGGAGACGGGTTGTTGTGAGGATCTCTGAGGCATGGCGATTTGATTTTTGACTGTGTTTTGTTGTAGTTGTTTCACTTTGTTTGGGACCAAGAAGTGGTCTTTCTCTACGGTGCTCTGAAAGTACCTTTGTTTAACTGTGGATGTAGTAAGTACATCACTGACTATTATGAAAACTTCTATCTTCTGAGCTGATTTGGAAGATGTCCAGCAAGAATTTTGCTTTGTTGTCTCAGTAGAGGTATTTTATATACCGGTGTTTTTGAGAACCATTATGGATTCAGGGCAAATTGCAATGAAACTGGCGTGGTGTATGTTGCTCAACAAATCCAGAAGAAATGTAGTGAACACAACCAGCTGCTATACGCCGTCCGTGAATTTTAATACGGCGTTTGGTTCATTCAGTCTTGAGGTATTATGGATGGTGCTTGGTACGTTTAGATGTCTGGGTATGTTCATCAACCAAATTATATTGTTGCATCTGTGTATTAAGTCCACGTGACCGGTATCGTAGAAGCAGATGCATAACACCCGTAACCGAAGTGGAGACAGAGAACACCTGTTAACCCAATATGTCTATGATCTCATAAACTGTACTGATGATCGTACTGCCTGGAATTGTAGCCAATAAAACGGTGAGCAGGTATATTGTCCTCGTCAATCATGACAAATCGGACAACGGTCAATTAAAGCTTCTGACTTGGCAGTGTATATTTAACATCAATCTCACTTCCGCCGAACGTGATAAATCTTGATTGATATCAATCAGTTGGTTTCGGCGAGCATTATGACCGCCAGAGATCCGCTGGCGTGGTTGTGGTTACTCCTAGCGTCTAACCGGACTGTTTTGGATTTGCTTATGTATTGGCATCTTCTGTCAATCTGTTTGGCTCAAGTTCCTCCATGGTACGGATGCAGGACGTCGTCTGAATTTCGATTCACACTGCGGCCGGTCACCGTACTTCAGATTCGAATTAGGTTGAGCCACACCAAATGGATAACTTCGCAGTCGACTCCTCTTGGAAACCGCTTTTGCACTCGTCCGGTTGTGACTGACCAACATCCGTGCCTCTGCTAGTTTACGCACACTCGTCCATCAGTCTCCCATAAGTCAATTTCCTGATCACCTGGCGGGCTTCGTACGCACCGCACATTAGTTCGAAAGGAAGATTTCTTCGTTGTTTGTTTTGACAAACAGCGGTGGGCCAACGAAATTATTGGTAGCATTACTTCCCAGCTCCCTACTTTCGCCGCCAACCACTCCTTGATTGTACCGTTGTTTCTCTCCACCAGTCCATTCTATTGAAGATGATATGGCATCGTCAAAAATATTTTGATTCCCGAGCGCTCCAAACAGTTCTGAAACTCCTCACTTTCGAAGCAGGGACCTTGATCAGTCAATATACTTCGCGGTATTCCATGAACTGCAACGATGTGTTCACTTGCCGCTCTGCACACAGAACTTGCACGCTGATCAGGTATAGCGGCTGCTTCGATCCATCTTGTGAAATGTTCAGTCATAACTATGATGTATTGATTTTCGGATTTGGTTACTGGGAAGGGACTCATCACGTCCAGCGACCACAATTCCCCAATCTCACTGACCGGAATTGGTTGTGTAGGATATTGACTGGGGTAGTTCGAGCTCTTCAGCAGCTGACATTGCTGGCTCGCCAGCACATAATTGTTCACGTCCTTCTTCATTCCCAGCCAGTATGCCTTTTGCCGCAGCATTTCATAAGTTCGATGACATCCCGTATGAGTCCACTGATGACATTCCTTCAAAATTGTCTCTCTCAACCCCCTTGGTATAGCAGGCACGCTTAGTCCCTCCCACAGTCGGCGCATTAAAATTCCGGCACTATTCAACCCCAAGTCTGACCAGTGCATTCTGAAAGCTTTCACCTCGGGATTCCCTTCGTCTTCTGGTGATTGTCCCCCCGATATAAGTTGATCACTCACCGTCCGGATTGTCGTATCCATCCTCTACGCTACCTGTAACTTCCCAGGATCGTCCTCTAATTCAATACTGTTGACTCCGATCACGTCCTTGTGAACTTCACGCATGTGCTGTGTTAGAGAAAGCAAATCGGGAGCATAGTTCTCTTTTCCAGCTACACGGCGAATTGTGAAGTCGTACTCTTGTAATCGTAACGCCCAACGCGCCAGTTTCCCTTGGGGATCCTTCGCCGACTTAACTCTCTTCAACGGCTTTTGGTCAGTCTTCACATGGAAACGTCGGCCAAGTAAGTTAGATCTCCATTATTCCAATGCCCAGACGAGCACCAAACACTCCTTCTCTGTCGTTGAGTAGTTACGTTCAGCAGGAGTTAGAAACCGATTGGCATATTCCACAACGCCGCCATCCTGCTTCAGTACGGCTCCGATTCCCACATCACTGGCATCCGTTACGACAATTGAATCTCTGTCCAGTCACCGGTAACTTCACGATCAGTTGTTCCTTCTACATCAATTGTTGGATTTTGACAAACACTTGACTGGCTCCTTCTTACCAGTGAAACTAACAACTCTTGTTCTTCGGAATCTCGTATAATGAGCTCGCGAGTTCATTAGTGTTCTTGATTAATCGGATGTAAAACCCAACACAACGTTCTATCGGATGTTGGCACCGGAGTAGCCTCGATCGTTATCATTTTCTCTGGGCGATTGTTAGACCTTGCCGTGACCGATCTTGTGACCGAGTAGAACCATCGTTTATTTCGCCAGTTGGGACTTTGGACTACTGATCCGTAGATCGCTTTGTTCACACGTCTGAAACACATACCGTAAGGGAGTTAAATATCAAACTATTAACTGTGAAAATAAAAGTATTCACGCTTTTCTTTGGCGTAAAAATTAACTTGATATTATTGTATTAGTTTTTCGGTGGTAAAATTTTCAGTGCCTCTCCGTAAGCAGTGTGAAAAGCTTTGAATTCTTACACAGTAAACTGTACTAGAAAACTTATTTTTATATGCAGTATGATTACACCTAAATTCGTCGTTATTTCAGGACAATGTTACCAAAAATTTATTTCGGGTATAGTGATTTTGTTGATTTTTGGTGAATATTTCAGACAGTATGGGTACACTGGTTCTTTTTTAAATAGGAAGTGCGAAGTAACTGCAAGTTCAGGAACTTAAGTTAATGGACGAGAACAATTAATCACATTTCAGTCGTCAGCACTGACATTTTAATATAAACTACATTTACATAAAGTTGAACGTATTGACCACTTTTGAGCTCAATAGGCGGTGACAAAAGATGATCATTCTGGTACTAATGACTTGTTTAGTCGACTTTTCACTCAGTTTTCTAATGGCATGTACACATGTAGGTATATGTACACACTGGAACAAGTAAAAAACAAACGGCGTTTAAGTTTGAAAACTAAACAGTATCTCCTACTAAACTATAGAATTTACCTTGTTTCTGTTGTCTGAGCACTATGGGAATAAATGCATGATTTCTAGAGACGATGGCGGCAAAATTATTCGGATGGTGAATTCAGTCTTCTAATTTCGTAACCATATAGTGTGGGCCAATAATGTTTGTACTCTGTTGTCCTAAATCATTATCACCTATAACAGCTAAAATTATTCCGCTATAGTTCTACTAAATTTGTCTTAAATGTCAATATGTCAAAAATTACCGTAACATAAGTACTGTTTACTTATGTTATGCGCTTGTTGCTCCTGTAGGCTACGCACTTTTTCAACAAGAGCAAAATCACCAATCAATAGGTTTACGTGGTTGGCTATGGTTGGCCACCTATTGTGAGTGTACCGATCAACAAGTGACGCCCACGCAATAAGTACTGGTGTAATTCGAGAATCAGGCTCTTAATGGCACGATACTGGGCTGATCACATGAAGGTAACTTGCCTCAGTTATAGGAACAAAAGTTGCATTTGTACAGATGTATATGAGTTCATAGCAAATCGCTGTGTTACAGCGCTACTCATTGTGCACCATATCAAGCTGATGATTAACGTAAGAAAACGTTTATGTGCTTTCCAAAAGCACCAGTTGACATCCAGCGGAACAGGCGCCATTGTCTACAACAGAATCTTGAGCTAAAAGTTTCGACACCGCCTGTACGACAGACATTATAAAAAACCCTTTTGCTGGTCTACAGGAAGACAGAGAATGTGGCCGTGCTCAATCAGCAACAAGGCCTAAATTGGATGGAACATCATTTTTCTTGTATTTACCCTGCAATCATACTTAGTGACAAGAACAAATTACTCCTGGATTCACTGTTGGTGACAAGACAGAAAGGAAACAAATGTTTTTAACAAACAAGTCATTGTTGAACAGTCAGCGATGATTTGGAGTGCGTCTTCAGTAACCGATTTGAGTGAACTGGCAAATTTGGATAATCTGAATTCAACAACCAAAATAACCACATTTGGGTGTTTACTTCTACTCTTCAACACAAAGTGCATACGGACCATCCATCAAAATTATGGCTACTCTTCTGTGAATTTACAGTTTTGAATGGCCGGCTTGTATTTCAGACTTCTGTGGATCACTGGTTTGACAAGTGTAGAGAAACGTCACAATGTTCACCTCACGTTCTAAGTTGAAAGGTATCCTGAGAGAATACGTGAACAGCATAAGTCTTTCTGTCTATGCAACGTCTTTCTAATGCATATCGAAGTGATGTATTGAAGGTTTTAAACAAAATACACGAGCTCGTTTTAGAGGTGCTGATCGGGCAAGCAACACTGTCTGTTTCAAAGTTTCATCGTGAGTTTCTAACGTATTAATGACGAAATCGACTAAGTTGACACTAAATATTTTCCTTTTGGTACTCTGATCATCGATTCTCTAGATCAAAAATTAGCGATGTTAACTCAAAACTGACCGTCTCAGTTATCTTGTTACCGGGAGTGTGCACAATTGGTTCAGACAGCTTACGTTGATACGGGCTTACGTAGACGTGATATACGGAAAACAAAACAACACAGCATTGGTTAAATAGATAAATGATAAACTACTGATGAGTAGTCGGGGATTTGGTTAATTTTCAAGTTGAACATCACCCACAATTGATCGCAGCTGTCGCATCCCCATAGACTTTCCAGTCGGCCCCTTTCGAAAAGAAGCACTAGACTCGAGTTTCGCTCTCATTAGAGCTCGTCAGTAGTGCATATCATCGCCACCGCCGGGACTCGAACCACGGACATGTTGTTCATGAGGCAACCGTGTTTACCACTGCGCCATTGACCTCACGTTAGACACGACCGAATTATCAAATGTGAACACTCAACCACTTTCGCTTGCGAGTCATGATCAAGTTGCCCCATCGCCTCGAGAGGAGACATCGTTACTGTCTGTCAACTTCAATCGATAACCCCGCGATTAGGACTTCCTAGACAGGTCGAGATCTCCGATCTGATTAAACCTGCTAGGCGATACTCATCAGTAATCTAAAATATCGCCTAGCAGGTTTAATCAGATCGGAGATCTCGACCTGTCTAGGAAGTCCTAATCGCGGGGTTATCGATTGGAGTTAACAGACAGTAACTGTGTCTCCATTTCGAGACGATCGGGCAACCTGATCATTACTCACAAGCGAAAGTGGTTGAGCGTTCACATATGATAATTCGGTCGTGTCTAACGTGAGGTCAATGGCGCAGTGGAAAACACGGTTGCCTCATGAACAACATGTCCGTGGTTCAAGTCCCGGCGGTGGCGATGATATGCACTACTGACGAGCTCTAATGAGAGCGAAACTCGAGTCTAGTGCTTCTTTTCGAAAGGGGCCGACTGGAAAGTCTATGGGGATGCGACAGCTGCGATCAATTGTGGGTGATGTTCAACTTGAAAATGATAAACTGCCAGATTTTCGGAGTCAGTAGTCCGCATACATTACACTTCGACCAAACTGATCAAATCAAGCTGAGCGAAACAGGATGAATATAGATAACTGCCTCGTATCAACAACGATTAGATTATCGATTGATGTGAATGTGATCGGTAACGCCTACCCATTTGGAATTCTCGGACAAGCTGAACACCATACAAACAAGACTGTAGTTGATACGTCCCAAATCAGTTTTCAGGAAACTTGTTATGAAATTAACAAATTAACATCTCCTCACAATCAAGAGGACAATGGAGTAAAATCCGGCAAGGACAATGATACACTTCACTGAGTAACCCTAACAAGTTCGAACTTCGAATCAACTAGTTCCTTTCGACGTCGACTAGCAGACAATTTCCTGAATGTAAAGATGCAAATAGACAGGAGTGGTACTTGACCGGTGGCGCTAAGCATGTCATCACTGCTTTTCGTTCAACCACAAACCAACTCACTCCATTAGTCCGTTTTACTTGTATGTTTCACTCATCTGATGAATGCAGCCAAAAGACGAAATCCTAACCAGCAAAACCAAAACTATCCATTCTTTTGTTCTTCACGTTCGACTCATGTTCGTAACTGATGCTATCATACAACAAGCAGAATGTGTACACATGTTTAGTCTTACATAAAACACACCCCTCCCAACATTGTACTCAATAATTCGATAAACAATCTCAAGTATGATAAAGATACTGTTGCACACATCACTCATGTGGCCCGTCCTCGGTGTTTTATGTACACGCTTGCACAGTGTGTGTTCATATTAGATAATGTGTGCCAAATCACAGTTTGATTTTTACGTTCAACTGTACTGAACTGGAAGGCACTATAGCAAACATATCGAAATTATCCCAGTAAGTGCGGTTAGTTTCATCCATATTCACCGTTTGTATTGACATTGAGGTGACTAAATCGAGTTATGTCATCATGCGAGTAAGTGTAGGAAGGTGTCAAGTAGGAAGACACATAACGAAATAACAATCCGTGACATAATGTCCTCTTTTTAATAGGACCCCTTTAATAAGAAAGCAGTAGCGTGTTTTTCGTGGAGGTGTTCCTTCTTAGGACGGAGAATATTTCATCTCCTGACTTTAGTCGATATATGTAAAATAGCACTAGTTTATCAGGATCATCTTAAAAACTGTTCAGTTCCGATTGACACTTGGATCTCATCAAGATTGTTTCTAGTATTCTGTAGTATTACACACTCTCTGAAAAAGAAGTTTACTATCGAACTTATTGTGAGAGTTACAAAAATTGTATTCAGTAGCGGATACTCACATACCGACATACACGATACTAATAACTAAGTATCACGTGAGCTAAAAGGTAGAGAAAAATAAACAGATTATTCGACGTTCAAACAGTTATTAATTTTTACCGTGCAATGTTGTGAATGCATGCGGTCTGGAATGGGGTTAGGCTAAACAAGTCAAGGAAGGGGTCACATTATGATGATTCTAAAACAAAACCTTTCAACTGACAGATCATCATTATTGTAACTGTTTTATCTGAGCACCGGACCGAGATAAGAAAGGCAGTACTCAAAAGATTACTATAATTTCAAAGGATACTGTTTTGGCCACTACATTTCTCTGGTGCTCCAAAAGGTTTGTAGCCCATGGTTTGCTTTTATTGTTTCCTGCAAGACAGTCTTTAATTCATAAAGTAGCTGCGTTTCTAGAGTTAATTACTGTAAGGGAGTCCATTTTTTCTGTCCAAAACCACCTCATTCCTCGATGAAAACGATTGACCTAACCAGAATAAGCGAAACTGTCCAGATCGGTCAAGATGTAATCTTTGTTACTTTTTTACCTGTCCCACCTTTATTCTGCTATGTTCATTGATGGATTAGTGACCACAACTATTATCTTCGGTAACTGTCTTTCGATTTCCTGATTCGAGAATGTTTGTGGGTCACTATGTACCACATGAATACTTTGTAGTTTTCCCCTTGTCGCACACATTTTAAGAGCGGAACAAAGCCGTTTTTTGCACGCGTCTTTTGGTTTGTCTTGGAAGCAAATTACGGGGACAGTCGCTGTATTTTCTGGACCGAGATTTTCCGTGTCATTTAGTACTAGGAAGAAAATCCGATTTTTTTCAAGCGCACCACTATATCTAGGACGGACCAGAGTATTCTTTCGAGAGTTAACAGCAATTATCTCATGTGTCAAACCTTCCGAACGGTAGCTCTGATGTCGCCAACACATTCTTATTTTTCTACTAAATAATTTCTGGGACAGCGACATCATTCTCGAAAAATTTCATTCCGGCGCTAAAGAATATATCATAAATCGAACGGAGGGTCAGTGTTGCCTAAACAGTAGTCACAAAAACCACTATCGTTTAACTAGCCAGCCACAGTTTTTTGGAACTGTGGTATGTGGCCTTAATCCAGCAACTGATCATTCAGCAGCTGTATTATGACGCAGAAAGAGGTTCTGTCATCCGTTACAATTCAGCTTCAAAATGCTCAAAATGAATGTCAGCTAGTATCGAAAGGTAAGCAAGAAAACTATTTATAGTGGCTACATCAAGAAGCTATTTTGATACATAGCGTGAACTGCAAGTTGTAACAACACTCCTGAGGAAGTATGTCACCCGAGACGGTTGAAACGTACAGTATTACAGCTTGCTCATAACGTTGAGTTATTCTCAGTCCATTTTTTGCCAATTGTGTTGTTGGAATCACTCCTCAAACATTTGTAGAACGCTGGCAGTTTGCAAGTGACTCTCAGCGACGTAGCCCATCCATATACATGTACCAATTGAATGATTTAAACCAGGAACAGTATTGGGTATCGAAAGACCCGAAAAATACCAAACTACTAACCAATCTACTATAAACACTTTGGAATTCAAAAGTGAACTCCTGACTTGGGTCAAGAAATACCGCGCAAGCGAGAGCTACTGGAAGGCACGAGGGTCACCAGATGTTGTAGAAGGATGTTTTACCATGTTTGTGGTCAAAATTAGTCTCAGCATAAAGAGTATGGGGACAATTAACTCGAAACAGTTCAACAGTCGGATCCTCAAATGCTATTGGAAGATTTTGGCCTAGCATAATTCGAAATACAGCTATAAAGAAACTCCGACTAAGTCTGTAAACCAGAAGATGGCTGGCCGGCCAATCAAAGCCAATAAATTCCAGACAAATCATATTTCAGCTACCAGTAACCAGCTTCACATGGGGCTATTTGGATTGGAGAAATCTATGATTACATCTACACAAACTCAGCTATACAGACAGACACTCGCATAATCTTCACTTACGCAGGTCGCATTCATTTAGTCATCTTGGCTACTGTATGCTTGCCCTATCAGTTGATTTCGATCGATCTAAGTGTTCTGTTCGTTTTGTCTGTGGTGTACAATACACATACTTGGCACGTTTTCCATCACGTGTTCATTGATTTGGGACTAATACGTTGGCTGAGGTGAAACAACCATTTTGAAGTTAACGGTGAAAATCGAAAGTGCAGCGTAATTAAACTGTAAACCTGTCTTGTAAAACTTTTTCCGGGTTATTTTTCTCCAGTAGTTACGGGACGTTGCTTTCGGTTATTTTCAACAACTCTGGTTAGCACTTCAACATACTCTTCACAGAGGAATCGAGGATAGCTTGACACTAAATACAATATTCTTGTATTGGGGTAATGTTTAGGTCAGTCTTTTAGCTTTATATTCTGACATCATACTGGGAAAATATGCTTCCGTCGGTTTCAATCGTGTTTAGATGGGATCTACAAACTGGTCAATAAAACTGATGCATTCTGAGATACCAATGTCATTGGGGATATTTATGGGATCACTGCGTTGCAGCAAAAGGACTCCCACTGATATGTAATGTAATAAGTGATCGGGAAAACAACGTTGGTGTGTTGAAATAAGAAATGGATTTCTGATTGCCATCTACGGTATAGCTAGTTCACGGAACTTTGTCGTTAAGAATGCACCTCAAACGAGCAAAAGTCATCTAGCATTGAGTACATAATTTTCTTTCAGATCTTATGCAAATATCACCTCTATGCACCAGAGATGCCCAGATTAAGCTCACAACCATGGATTCTTATCACGGCTTTTGACTGAAACGTCTGAGTAGCGGTCAAATCCACCTATCTGAAATAAAGCCTAGCTGATTTCTGACCGGGGAAAATCGTTAGTCGACAATCAAACCAGAGGCAATATTCCAAAGTTCGCTTAATGCTTTTTGTCCAACTGCTCAGCACAAGCTTGTCTCTATTGGCAATTTGCAGGTTGCATTAGACTCCAGTCAGTCAATGTCGCGGTCGTCTCTACCTGATACATTTCGGGGTCACCTTCCCTTACTGTTAGTCATCTGGGAAGACGGGTTTCAAACCTAACCACGGACGAAGCGTTCTTGCTTCAAAAATAATTCAACGATCCCTCGTACGCACAAGTCCATTCGTGTAAGAGACGGAATTGGGACCATTTCCAATTCGCTCAGTGCTGAACAACAAGCTGAGTAGATACAACCGCATCGTGCGTCTGAAACAACGATAACAGCTCGTCTGTTTGTATTATGAACCTATCAAAGCAGACTCAACGTGACATCCTCAGGTGCTCCCTATGTTTCGCGTCTAGAGAGCCAATGTATCATTACACATGGATGGACATAACTCAGTTGATTTGAGTCTGTGACTCCCAAATCAGCTGACTTACGGCCTGTATTCAGTGCATATGCCGGCCAATTAGAGCTGCCATGGCTTACCGTAGGGGGCAGAGATATGGACGCGTCAACACAATCCGATGTCCCAACTAAAGTACTTACCCAAATTGGCCCTCATGGCTCGAGTGTGTGTGTGTGTGTGCGACACGTCTGAATATTTTTTTTCTCTATTCTCACGCGGTACTAGAACCCAACATACAGGCCTGCCAATCGAGTCTGGTGAACGAACGGGCACAATACACCGCCGAAGTCACAGCCAGATTAGATGGCTGTGGGTGGGGCGGACAGTGTACGCGCACTTCCAGTCCGAACACTCGGTCTCATTGTCACAGTATTTTGGCCACCAGAGCACACGACTGATAACACCTGACTATTCACACGCCCGTTTCAGGGCTTGGATGGGGGAGGGGAGCAACATAGGACTGGGAATTAATATGCACCGGCGAGTGTAAATAGATGGGAGTAGAAATAGGATACTTCCTTAACAGATTGTGCTATCACGATAATTTTCTCTGCCAAACAATGAACCGTTTGAACAAAGCAGTTAGAACACGAAAACTGAGAGATGCAAGCATTTCGTATTGACTCGCCGCTACCACAATCACAGTAACATGGATGAGTTTTTTTGTAGCAAGCGACTGGATGGATGGATAATCAATAAACGGATGAGGTTAGGTCATTAAGTCCAGGAAACGGTCCGATTCACGAACAGTTGTTTCTGAACATAGAAAGCTGGTTTGAGTCGATTGACTGCGACAAACAACTTCAACAAATCGCAAAGATCTTGGGTTAGGATAACGTAACAGGATTTTAAATACACAAGATGGCTGGAAGGCGTGATGAGTGATCAGGACGGGTCTAGCGATTAAGGAAACTGGCTGTTTACGCGTTTCAGCAACATGGCCATTCTCCGGTAACACTGACTTCCTTATCCATTTCGGTAAATGTTCCTTCACTCTGGAGCCCAAGCATCTTTCGGTTCCGCTAATGTAGCTTTCTCCACAGTTACATATAAACTGGTGAGTACAGTATGAAGTGGCACCGGTAGGCTGATCTCCTTTGGTTGAAGTCACTGGTAGCTTCTGGGTCGGAACGATCACACGGAATTCAGCCACGTTGAACGTTCGTTTGGTTGAATTTCTTAGTCGCTGTGTTGTTTGGTACGTGATATAATCACCCTTAAAAGCCAGCTCTATGGAGACCCTCTTTTTCTTTACACTGATCCCCTCTTCAGATGGTACTTTTTGTCTACTGTGCCCATCGCTTAAGAGGCGCATTTCTTAACGGAACAACCAACAACTTCGCTCTGCGTCTGACTGCCATGTATGGTGATCGTTTCGTCCTATAAATTGTGTTGTCTCGCTCTTCCAATAAACGGTGTAGCCGCGTCTCTTCTAACTTCTAGGTTTTGGGTCAAGCGATTGAGCGCGTAACCAGGGCGCCGATCCAATGCTATCAACGAACCATTTTATCGTAGAACGGAAGTAATCAGGTCTGGTTCTTCCGCAAGTCTGTTGAGCATACAGATACGCCCTGCTGGTGTGAACAGAGTATCCACTTGTTTTCGTTTATATTGGACCTGTG
This sequence comes from Paragonimus skrjabini miyazakii, assembly GCA_014338405.1. NCBI lineage: Eukaryota > Metazoa > Platyhelminthes > Trematoda > Plagiorchiida > Troglotrematidae > Paragonimus > Paragonimus skrjabini miyazakii. Next base: position 40,590 of record JTDE01004021.1, read on the forward strand.
TGAACGTGCTGAAGTTTAAGTATTGGCCGAACAACGTGGTTTTCCTACAGACAGCTTCTAATCGAGCCATTTTGCCAGTTACTTATGAGTATGTCTAAAAATGGCAGGCAGTTGTTGGCCTCAAATTCACAAGTAATCTTCAGATTAAACTGGCAATCATTTAGACGTTGCACCAGGTTATCTATCACCTGTTTAGATCGACTGAATATTAATGTGTCATCGCCGTAATACTTGTAGTACGACAAGCTCAATTTTTGGCGTGAAAAATTCTGTTAAGATGGGACTTAGTGGATTTCCAATGGTTACTCAGTTTATTTGACGATAGGACTGCTCGAGAAAACGAAAACTAACATTCTCAGTACAGAGCAACAAAGTTTCCTTCAATATGTCGATCGGAAGTGGTAACGCAATGTCATTCATTTCAACGAGCTCACAAATATAATCAATCGTTTCGTGTAGCGGAACATCTGTGAACAGTGACTGAACATCTGCAGAGCATATCATTTCGTTAGCAAGATTGATTGTGTCGAACCGACTGACCAATTCAAAAGAATCTTTAATGGGTTGTGTTTGAAATTTTTGTTTTAGTGGGGTTAGAATAGCGACCAGCCAACGTGACAACTTGTGGTAAAGAGAGATTGTCATTGCTAAAATTGTGCGTTGTCAGTAGGCCGTAAAGTCGGGGATGTTAACGATGCATACGGCTAAAGAAGTTTTTACATTACCTAATCAATAGTCCGCAACCTTAAGAACAGCTGAAGGTGTCGTCTTATGCGGTACTCTATTTCGGTAATACTGTCCACTCTGTCAGTTCACTGAAACTTTGTTTGGTCATCCAATATTAACGTCTTCTGTACATACGCATCTTTGTCTAAAATGACGGCTCCATAGCCCTTGTCCGGTTCAAGTATTATTACGATTTTGACTAGAGTCCTCTTAACGATTGCAGGTGATAGCACACTGGCAGTCAATCGCGGTCGTGATAAACCCATAAGGGAACTTAGTCTTCAACCGACCTAGGTTGGTCAAAGTTGGTCAGATAATTGATGAATAACATTCTTAAACTGGTCTTCAACATAAATACGCTTGGGCTTAGGTGATGATATTTCATAATCATGACCCAAAACTAGCGTTTCTATTTGCAGCGAATTCAATTCTACTGAAGCACGTGCTTACTGGGATCCAGTGAAATTGGTTCTTCATTGCTATTCCTACGTGACATCCACAACCGACCGATATGAGTTCCCTCTGTACGATCGATGGTTTTATTGCAGAATAGTGTAAATATGATACGACAGCAAAGCGTAAAGTTTGCGACACATAAACAGCCAGTTTCCTTAATCGCTAGACCCGTCCTGATCACTCATCACGCCTTCCAGCCATCTTGTGTATTTAAAATCCTGTTACGTTATCCTAACCCAAGATCTTTGCGATTTGTTGAAGTTGTTTGTCGCAGTCAATCGACTCAAACCAGCTTTCTATGTTCAGAAACAACTGTTCGTGAATCGGACCGTTTCCTGGACTTAATGACCTAACCTCATCCGTTTATTGATTATCCATCCATCCAGTCGCTTGCTACAAAAAAACTCATCCATGTTACTGTGATTGTGGTAGCGGCGAGTCAATACGAAATGCTTGCATCTCCCAGTTTTCGTGTTCTAACTGCTTTGTTCAAACGGTTCATTGTTTGGCAGAGAAAATTATCGTGATAGCACAATCTGTTAAGGAAGTATCCTATTTCTACTCCCATCTATTTACACTCGCCGGTGCATATTAATTCCCAGTCCTATGTTGCTCCCCTCCCCCATCCAAGCCCTGAAACGGGCGTGTGAATAGTCAGGTGTTATCAGTCGTGTACTCTGGTGGCCAAAATACTGTGACAATGAGACCGAGTGTTCGGACTGGAAGTGCGCGTACACTGTCCGCCCCACCCACAGCCATCTAATCTGGCTGTGACTTCGGCGGTGTATTGTGCCCGTTCGTTCACCAGACTCGATTGGCAGGCCTGTATGTTGGGTTCTAGTACCGCGTGAGAATAGAGAAAAAAAATATTCAGACGTGTCGCACACACACACACACACTCGAGCCATGAGGGCCAATTTGGGTAAGTACTTTAGTTGGGACATCGGAGTGACCATTTGGTACTGTGTCCCGACTGAACCTGTCCGGAGAATCGCGGTGTCCGTTTACATACAAGCCGTCGAATCTCAGTGGATGTACAAGCACATAACCTACCCTATCGTGATTATTGCACCCTGAGCAATATTGATCGTTATCTTAATGCCGATTAATTTTCTAACCATACCGTCTACTTAACTGTACCGGTCACAATCAAAATTTCTTACTCTGATATCGGATCATTTCTGATTGCTCACCGAGGTACCGACCTTAACTATGTCTTCGATTATAATTGGTTCAGCTTGTCCGTAAAATTCTCCCGGTCAACCACCAACGGACCGACCTGGCAATTACATTCCAGTTATTTTGTAATTTCCATTTGTCAGTCAGTTTCAAGCACAGTCTAGCTGTGATTTGGTCTTTGAACAAGCTACCTGTTCCGGAATGCTACAATCTGAACTTCGCAACATATGTGGATTTCTTCGAACGTTTGTAGTCCACAAAAGTCTTTTTAAAGCTTGTATTTATGACTCGTGTAAGGTCGTTAAAAGAATTTCAACCTATAAGATTGTTTAGTTAGGCTAAACTTGTTGCTAGCTTCATAATTCACAATGTCCAGAGTTGAAATCATTTGTTTGTCGATGAGGTAAACCAAGTGTCACCAAAACATAGCTATTGTTTGTATATTTAAATCCAGAGCGTAGGGGACGAATCAAACTGCAGTTAACTGCCTGATAATAAACTTCCTAACCGAATACGTGTATTTGGTCTTGGAATGTATAACTCGTCTTTATAATCACCCATAATGGCGTAAAAATGAGTTATTATTGTCAATCTGATCCACCATCCCTCCTCCAGTTAAATTCATCAATTTGTGGATATGCATAACAAATTGCTTTGCGTTCAACTTGTCTATCCAGTAGCGGAATATATTGTGGCACGTTAGCTATAGATTTTTTTCATTCAGATTCATTCACGATTTCAGTTGAGCCTCAACATAGCATACTGAAATTAGTGATGAGTAATAGATTTTTGGTTTTCGTATAGATTGAACATCACCCACAACTGATCGTAGCCGTCGCATTCCCATAGTATTTCCAGTCGGCCCCTTTCGAAAAGA
>JTDE01004022.1:0-40456 GCA_014338405.1 Paragonimus skrjabini miyazakii
TTCTTCCTTCCCAGAGCGTGTTTTTTCTATTCATGACCGGATGACAGTTACGCATCAATGGGAACCACTGATGTATCGCTGTCTATGATGATGATGATGTGAAATAATAAACGAACAAAACGCTTACTAGACGTTCGCCAGCTGACTTCGAAATAGTGCCCGTTATTGTGTAACAATGAAAGTGTCACCGAGGAGCGTATGACAAAAGGGAAATTACGACTGAACCGAACACAGTCAGCCTACCAGAGCTTATATTCTCGTTTTGATATTAGGCATTAAAAACTGAAGAAGTGTCTGGCATGAGAGGGCGTCGAAAAGTGAATACTTTCACATACCAATATCGATCAACTCAAGTGAGGGCCATCAAGGAAGATGTGAAGCAGCCATTCTGCATGAAATGAGGGCAGGCAAAAGAAGAATCGAATGCGCTGCTTGCAGAATGCATCGTTGAGGAAAAGACTTTCAGATTCCGAATCGGCTCGGGTGTATCAGTGAACATAACTCCGGTCAATGTTGTTAACGATGGTGATGTACAGCCAACAGCAGCAATAACAACCAGTTTTGGAATGCTAACCGAAACAAATGAAGTTGTCAAAAAAAGAGGAAAGTTCACTACGAGTCATTCTAATGACAGACTTTATAGCATAGATATTTTCGCGACATCTTGTGTTAACCCCACGTGTCCAGATATTCCTGCGGGTGTTGGAATAATCGCGCCTCCGGCCTGATAATCCACCACAATAGGATAAAAGTTGAGAAATCTAACGTTTGCTATATTGTGTTGGACGCTAGTGTTGATCTCATTGACACTTCGTGCTGAACAGCATCGGTAAAATCTCCTACAAACAGCTAGCTTAAGAACTTAAGAACGCAAGGAAACCACCTGTACAGCTGACCATGTACTAGTTTATGGGAACGCGTGATGAAACTCTAGAGAAGTCCTAATAGGAATGGATCCACCTAGAGATTTCCTTAACACAGAAGAAAATTGGACAACCGTTGTCGTCAGTTACGTGTCACGGACGACCATAAATTGCGGACGAATGGGAAATTGACGTGGATAAAATGAAATGGGCAGTAGTGACATCAAGCCCCAGAGGCAAAATCCGCACCACGTCTGAACAGCACAGCAAACTAACTGACTCGTTCCTTTCCACGACATCACGCAACCGATTGGTAGTTTAACGCAATCGGTAAACAAGATATGGACTGAAAACACACTCTAATATTCATTAAGCCATATAAACCCATCCGATTTTCAAGTCTTCCAGGAAGGGCGGGCCACAGTTTCCTTTGATAGGTTGACACACGCTTCACTTGGAACTCCTCTGGCACATGGCAAGCAATCTTGCTTCGTCTAGGTGCTCACGACTAACCTGGCATAAAAACCACCAAATTTGTAACCGGTCTATTTGATCAGAAGAAGCTTGTGTCGGGTGTGGAACGTTGCCAATAGAACAAATCACAGATTACCCACAAGCTGAACCGGAATTTCGGATGCTCACTCGGTATCAAACATGTTCCAACTAACAGACATGATTGTGCACTAGTAGTTGGCATACTGTGAGGGTGGCGGTCACAACGATGTTGTCATTGAAAGAGTGGTGCCAGTAGCTACGCCGGACTCAAATGTTTCGAATGGACCAAACATCGATCAATCCAAATGTATAACTATTACTAAGGATTGGCCGTGTTAGTGTTGTAGATAATATGAAATGTGCAAATGTGCAGCTGAGTTAGATTGTTACACTACGGTAGCTTTCGCATTCAAAAACATTCCTCAGCTGGCTCACTCCGACAATGTAATAGACCCGCTCCTGTTGAACCACATCATTCGTACAAATTGACACTTACACCCTGAGTTTCGTGTGATCGTAGTTGGGCGCTTAAGTGCGACAGTTTGCCCAGGTCTAGGTTACGATCAAAGGAGTAGTGACCAGCACGTCAGCCCCAGAGAGCGAACCTCAACACCAAAACGGGGCAAGCATATGCAAAACTCGATCTTGGGGTATGTTTCCGAATCAAGCCAGTGAGAGAAACTGAGAAATTTAAGACCAAGAAATAGTAACAGTAACAACGTAACACACCATTTTGGGGTCAATGTTAGACCACAAACGACATGGATGCAGTAGGTCTCAATCTGGTAATCGACACCTTATGGGGGAACAAGTCCTAGTAGAGTACGTGGTTAAACGTTGTGTTAACTATTACTCCCGCCTTATCAAAAGCTGTGTGACCAATAGGTACCCAACAAATCGGATGGTCAAATGAGGTGAAGCTTTATTAATTTTACTGCTACGTTTACACGTTATTTCATTGGTTAACCTCGAGAGCCTACCTACCAGCAGATGTAAACCACTCATAAATAATCATGTTGAGTGCTAGAATCACGCAAGATTCACGGGAAGTTTGATGAATAGCTCAGTTCCTTGATGTAATTGACAAAATTTACAATGAAGCCCTTATGCTGGGCACAGACACCACAATGATACAATTTACTAAACACGGGAATATGTTGTCTCATCGAGGATTTTACTTCTGAGAGCTTCGCTAACAGCTTCCCTAACTACTAAAACAGTGTTACTGAACACAAAGCACATTGTGAGTAAAGGGACTGTTGGTTGTTGTATCGATGGCCGAAGCAGAAGAAAAGAACAGCCAAGAGAATGTATGTTGTGATCTGAAACGGATGAGAGAGAAACACAGGTGTATAGGGTAGTACAATTGGAGGTTTTCCTTCACACACAAAAACGCATCAGGTACACATTACGACTAGCACACAACAGTAAAATGGATTAGCTGAGTGAACACAATAATTTCGGTGGGGGAATCCAAATGCAGAAAAATACAGGTGATAACCTATACGAAATTATCAGTGAGGAACACTGTCGTGAACTAAAAGACACAAGAACGGGGAAGAAAATATACAGAAGCAGAGAACCCGACCTGAACTGTAGTTAACTAACCTGGTGCCCAGTAGCGCCTGAGCGCTGCATCAAACAGATGTCGAAGGATAACAAAATCCAATACACCATCCACGTCATGGTAAATCACCTCAATGCATCTAAGCTGACCGTCCACGCTAGTAGTGGTTGGCGACGGTGACGGTGTCGGACTACCAAGATGCCTGTATGATTGTTGAGCATCTAGTTGAATTCGTAACCGGACGAGGCGTATGAAAGTGTCATTATTCAAGTTCATGTTCGTTGGAATCACAGCAGACGTGAGCAGTTCTTGTGATGAGAGACGTTTCGTAAATCGGGAACTCTGTTTCCGCCAACGCCTAAGCGCGCCGTAACGCCTTCGTCTGGAGGAGGACTGAGCCTCGCGTGAAATACGCAAAATGCCGTAGCTAATATCCAGTATTGATCCGCAAACGTAAGCCTGGATGATTGTATGAAACAATAATTAGTGAGATAAAAATGAAAATATGTGATAAGGCACTCTAGCTGTAAGAATCAAAACCACTTGGTAAGTTGAGACCAGAACGAACAGGACGACGTCCGGTGGAGGTATAACACCAATATTAAAAAATGGAAGCTGATGAAAAACAGTTAAAACTATTTTACTGGGCTCCCTAACTTCGTTCTGGTTCGGGTAGAACAATTTCAACGGATGTCATTATTGATCACGAGGCCGGTTCACAATCAAAAGTGATCATACGATCCAGTCAAAAGACGTCGCTGTCGCAAGGATATATATCACTGTTGAGCTTCAACGAGCGCAACACTCGAATCCAACGGCCCTTCTCGACAACGGCAGGATAACTGCGAAAAGCCACCAGCAAGCATGAGTGATACTCGACTCAACTCAACCAAATCTCCGTTAATAATCACTGCGTTTAAAATAATCAGTCCTGTTCAATGATTCAGACCAGGCAAAAAACGTTAACGATATCACCTCATGAACTCTTTAGTCTCAACATGCAGTACCAAACGGATACCAGAAAAAAGGGACCATGGTATGATGGGAAGACGCATAAAAAAATCAATATTAAGTCATGCGATCTAAACATATCAAAGCCTAGGTCGTCTTAGTGTTACCTTGATTTGTTTTCCAACAGAGGCTAATCACCAGACATGTAACAGGAAATTGTGACAAAACACCTTGGCAACCAATATAATGATTGCTTCGATTAAACGTCCATCGATCGGTCACAAGGCAAAGGTTGCATCGATTATTGGCAAATTTACTCAGCTATTCGCTTGGGCGTGCCTTCTGTCTACCGATCAGATTCCAATAGTTTTTTCAAGTAACTTCACCAATGGAGCTGAACCGATAAATACGACCAGAACTGGTAAAGACTAACACAATCATCTTGCTGAGAATCAGAGGCGTCAAATGTGTAGTTGATGGTAGTCGCAAAGATTAACCAGCGCAGAATATTCGCTTATTTGTTCCGTCTAGTTGTTGATGGATCATTCGAACATCACAGCACTTTCGTACGGCAGCTGAATAAATTTAACTTCTAAAGACACGTGAAAAGCTGAGGTTACAGCCACAATTAACAGGCTAAATTGAATATCCGTTTTGTACTAGTCATTAGCCCTACCACCTCGAGCAGGATGGCAAACACATAGGCACGAATGATGGACGAGAGCATGAGTCACAAACGATAAGAAGGTCTGCAGCACAGACAAAAAGTCAACCACAGCAGATGATAAACGAATGCGGATGATGTGAAAAGTAAGCGACAACCCATGAATCAGTATAGATCTGCCCGTATACGGCACAAAAGATGGTGTGAAAGACCGGTTTGGCAACCAGCAACTTTGTAAACGGATTCAAATAAGCTATCCATGTTCTGGAAGCTGGCGTCGACTACCATAACTGAAAACCTTGTAAAATATGCGTGGAAGTGAGTGAATTTGAAGAACAGGCGATAACTGGTTCTACAAAATGCAATGTAAACTCAATATAGACAAACTTGTGTACGCATATGACAGTGAACGGGTGAACCCAGTCGTCCGCTATATGACAGCCGAGTTCTGGGACTGCGGGTCATAAACAATGGCTCGATTCTGAGACTTCCTTACCGGAATCTGTGGCCATTCCATCCACGGGAATCCAATCGATGGTCGATTATCGGAAATGTGAAGACGACGGAGATCGCATAAGAACACACCAGACGAAGAAGAGGTGTCAGTGTTGCAAGCCTTGCCAGTAGCAATCGGGATTTCTCCATTTGGCCATGTCTGTTTCACGTAGTCTTGATGCCCCCGAGGTACGTAAACTACACGGTCTCCCAACTGAGGCACATAGGGTGTCGGGACAGGATGATAGGTCGATAACCAATCAAAATGCGGTCCAGGCCACGTTCTAGTGGGTAAAGATGACGAAGACTGAGTGCAAAAGTTGGGGTAAACCTGGCCTTCACAATCAGGGCCTTGATAACCGTCATCGGGACAGGTAGTCAAGGGAACTCTGTTCGAAGTCTGGAAGATAGAGAGGGTAAAGCAAATCCTGTGCGTGATATTCACATCATTTAGGAAAAGAAATGAGTGAAGTGCACGTGAATGAGAATTGAATGAGTTGGACATTCAAACTGGAGTGAACGAGGGGGAATGTGGTGTATAATGAGATAAAGCAACTTGTCTGCCTTTGCACCACGAGGTGTGTGCTATCATGCAAAGTACCGAACCATAGGCCTCGGCTGGATACCGCCAAGCTGTCTAAATCACGACGGGCATGTGAACAAACTATAGTGATTGAACCAGGCACAATGCAAATCGATGTTCAGATACAAAATCACGCCCTTGAAGAACTGAGAAGCGAAACCAATGTACTCTCTCATACCAGCAAGCACTCGGGGATTGATGAAGCGTCCTTCGAGCAGTCAAACCCCAACGCATAAAAATAAGCAAATCAATCACTGAAGGCCATGATTAAACGTTTTGTGGTCGAAAAGACTGATCAAGAACCCTATGAACTCAATCCTCAGTAAGCAATAGCATGGAGTGTAAACAATCTGCAGAAGATGTTGCGACGTCAGCGTGCGAAAATGCAGACGTTTTAAGCGATAAAAAAAAAACAGAAATGAACGAGAATGCCAAATTATTGCAGACAGTTAGAAATCTGCATGTGAACATGATAAATCAAGTAAACAATGGTAAATAATATTTAGACAAACAGGACGAGGACGAAAGCAACCGAGAAATTAAGTGACTATGACTGCGTAGTCAGACAAAAAGAAAAAGATCATAAGTAGCTTTTTTTTAAGGAAAAACGATAGAGCCAGATTGAGGTGTAAAATGGTAGATGAAACGAAATTGCTCGACTGGGATCGCTGGTTTCAGCGATGTGGCAAGTGGTAGCATGTACACATGCGGCGAAGTTAGACTGTTACTCAGTAACAATATGCTACTTAATATTAATCAACAGTAATCAGTAGTCGGAACAAGCGCGAAAATATCGTGAAAAAGTAGTAGAAAGAGTGTTCAACAACCGTGCGTGTACAATGAAACATAAAAACAGTCGCGATAAAATCCTGTGTCCCTATTCTGTGAAGGATTGGTACGACGTTTCTTCGTCAGTTTGTTTCATCGATCTGGTAGTTTTCTCAGCCGATAATGGCATTGTCTATAGAGGTAAGAGCCGCTTTTGGTTCGGGTGCCTGGCAGGTTCTTCACATGTTCGTTCGATGCACGATGACCATTTAACGAGAACCTATCTCTGCGTCGGACAGTGTTCGATCTCTCCCTTCCAGTTCACTAGATAAACGATATTCGCGAACGAGCATTCAGAGGTTCCAAGGAGCTCGGAATGGAGTTTCCGCCAGGCAATAAACTGATCGGTGTTCAGTGTGTGGATAACAATGCTTCAATTAGATCTTTTGTAGGCAACATGCGAAACGGGTTTAACGATAAGGTTGCTCGTATAACATGAACGTTGTCCACTCAAAATATAATGTTCTGAAGCACGATTGAGTTGGTGCCGTTTTTTATCAGAAGCAGACAGCCCGGGACTGTTGATCATCTAACACGTCTAGAAAATGCCACCTTTTTAGTTTATATACTGGCAGTCAAAGAGGACAGCGAAGTTACGTTCACATATCTCTGAGAATTGTGGAGTCAGAAAAACGTCCGAATATCGATCAGCAGAAAAGTTTGCAATGTACTTATGCGTTCAATTTTGCCCTACGGATCGGAGATGCAACCTATTAGCGCACAAAATGCACATGAGCTCTTGGTTTTCGGTTACCGTTGCCTCCGCTTGATAGCCTGTATCAAATGGACTGATTGAGTGAGCAACGCGGTACTCTACAGCGCGTATTTGTGAAACTTCTAAGTTCACGACCGAGGAAGCGAGGACACACAGCTTACTTCGAATCTACCATGTACTCCGTAGGATGAGGGAAAGTCTATCGTACCACACACCGCTGACGTATGGAACACATATCACAGTGGCCAAGCGACGACGTAAAGAGTAACAAGTCTTAACTGTCCGCTGATCAAGGCTAAGAAATGCTGTCTGTCAGGTTTGGGACAGCGCGGCAAGGTTGTATCCCTAAGATGGGTGTCTATCTTCTAATTCAATGACTTGTATTTATTTGGGACCTGGTTACTTTGTGGACTACAATCAGGATCAGTGGCAACCGAAATCACAGGACCCGTAGATACATTTTAAAGCTGAAAATGTGTTTGTCCCCTCGACCGATGGATTATCCACGCTTTGTATGTCCACTTTTGATGAAACCAAAACTAATTCATGTCCACATCCAAGCAACTGTCAATTCCGCCGTCGGGCCGCACATACTGGAAACTGTGTACACTTTAAAACTAACAAGTCCCCATGGATTGGCTATGTGATTGGGATCATGACTGTGAGTTGGCCACTTCAGAACCTACATCCCGTGAAAGTTTCCACGCACTCGCGTATTGAGGTATATTTTTACCTGAGAATTGCGGCCCCTTGCCAATTTGAAGAAATAAACAACAGCAGAAAGTGTTCCACTGACCGAATACGACGGGCGGCATCTTGGCTGCCATTCGGAAAAATTTTACTTATTCCAAAAGCTGAAATGACCCGCATACCATCAACGAGTGTTTATCATTAAGAAACCGATTGAAACGTGCTTCCGCCATCCAGAGTTCGTACCAATAAGAAGTGTACACATCGGACCAATTCAGAATTTTGCTAGCATTAAACCAAGTGAAATACCGGTGATGAGTTCATGAAACGTACTTTTCATAAGTTACATCATGATAAGTTACATACACGGTTTACTAAGCTATTTAGTTGGTTATTGTTCAACCATGAAGAAGTTGTATCAAGCGTTCGTCAGATACTCATTAAAGCGCTGAAGACTACTCGTAGTATTCGGTGTCAACCTCACTTTGATGAAACTGCTAAGTGTTCATTTCGTCTTGTCTGACTTCTGGAATGGTTTGATTCCTTGCATATACACCTGCATCCAATGGAGCACCAATATCGCCTCCTTTCATAAATCGATCGGTTTACCTCTTCAGAGTATGTGTATAAAACATGAACAGAAAAGTGATAATCACAAATGATCTAGTTAAATGACGACATCACGTCCATACCACAGGAAAAACGGTTTAACAACTTCAATGTTAACTGACCGATAAAGTGTGTCCGGTCAGTGAAGCATCATGCGTTTACATCACTGGCCTAGCCTAGCCTAGCGACTCCACAACAAAATGGAGTAGTGGAATAATTTCGTCGCAGCCATTTATATTGCTGAATACTCGGTCCTGTTGCTCGTTCATTTCTTGTTGAACTCGCGTGAACGTCCTCAAGGTGTCGTCGGTTTATTCAAATTGTTTATCTTTTCGAGGGAGTTCGTAATTATTTTTTTAAGAATCAACTGTGATACTCTGCTCGACTCAGAAACTGTCTGAGCGTGTGCTTAAAATTCGGGATCACGAACTCTCTAACCGTCATCATTTTCTCCGGCAGGGATTTGATTTCACCTTGACCCACCTTGTGTCTTAGTGACACCACTGACGACCATACGAGTTGTGACTTATCGACATTAATCCAGAGTCCCGAATTCGTTATAAGACAGCATTTGGGTGGATAGTATGTTCCGATTCTGATACCGTACATCACAATAACATCTCCATATACCTCACATTATCCAGTCGTTTTACCAACCAAACCATCAGACGTCGAAAAGTGAACGGTGCCATGGATAAGCCACACGGCATGCGCTTGAATTGGTACTGTTTTTCGTCCACCGTAAATTCGGCTGTCTCACGACCCGTGGGTTTGATCGCCACCTGTTGTTGGCACTTCATGTGCAATCTTGTTGCAGAATCCATATGGATCATCTTCGTTCATGAATAACTCAGCGTATCTCTCGATCGTGGATTGGGGCCAGGAGGCCGTACAAACTGGGGTTTCAGCCGTGCGTACTTGGATGACGCAATTCTATGCTGTCCTGTGAGTATCAAGGAATCGAACCAGACAGACAGTTTCTTAGGTTTCAGGTAAATCACAGAATCTGTTGCAACCAGAAAATCGGCTACATGGACTGTTTGTCTAGTTTATGGGCACACAATGAAAAGATGCTTTACGGTATAGCTGCCAATACGCACCTGTATTCTGCACACCATCAACTAGCAGGTTATGACTTCCAACTGTGCTGATAGTCACAGATGTCCGTTCTATGTATTGTTTACCTGCACGAACAATCACGGAAATAGCCGCCCCTGTACCTCTCTTGTATGTACACTCCCTCTCAATAGATTACATTATTAATTGACCCACCCAACAAAAAGTACAACTACAGAACACTTTGTGTTGAGACCACCTAAGCCATCGGGCTGGGTAGTCTTCATTCCAGTGTCCTTTTTCACTGCAACTGAAGCAGCCTCCTTATCGGTGATGCTGTTCCCAGTGCAGCCACAGCCGCTGCCAGCTGCTCCATAGTCTTCTGCAATCCTCTAAGTGCCATCCACCGAAGCCACGACCATAACTCCCAACTTCCGCGTCACCTTTGCAATTTCATCGAGGTCTATCCGCCGGGTGACATGGGCAATGTGGACTTGGTCTAGAACCGTTATCGGAAGACCTCAATAGACTGCTCCGCCAACAATTGCCGTCATGATTTTTGATACAGTTGTGGTAGTGCCATGCAGAATAATCTTTGCAGAGTGGCGACGAACACGGAGGGATCCGCTTTTTGTTTAGCACGCTCTTTTCCCTACCGTTCACCAATGTCCGCAGGGCAGCTAGCTTCCCACAGTAAATCTTGACTCCGACTACTTCGGCCACGTTCCCGAAGTCCTCCACGAAACTGCGGCCAGGGTATCTTATTTCTCGCGTTCGTCAAGGCACCAACTGTTGTTGCTGATCGCGAAAGAGGCTTAGCCTGCGAATTTGCAGATTGCACGAAATCCATAATAAGTTATGTGAAAACATGAAAACTAACGTGTACACTCATTTGCGTGGCTGACGTGTATCCACACAAACTGGGAAGTAGTGGACTGTTATTCGCCTTGCTGGCACGTCCCCGATAGTGTATACACATTATTCCAATAGTCCCTTCTAATCTTTCTTCTTCCTGACGTCGAGAGCTGCCCTATAGTTCCCGAATGTACGCACTATACTACTCGCAAATGAAGCTGCATGTTATACAACAATAGGTTAAAGGTCGGCTTATCAAATTTATCCGCGTTGGCTTTAAGTAGTTATGCTAAAGACTGATATTTTTAATTAGGTCAGTCTGATGAAACTGGGTGTCTATTTTCCCATCGAAAACCAATAAACCACAGACGTCCAGGGGACAATGCCTGAGTTGGGTACGGATCGACCTAAAACGTGGATCTCAACGTAATTCGCCCAATCACTAACAATTTCAACGACGGCTTAAAAAAGATTAGTTAGGCGCTACAGACCTGATGAAATCGACCCTAACAGCCTTTTATCATGTGTATTTAGTTTACGGGCGGAAAACGGGTACCAGTTATCAATCAAAAGAAAACTTACATGGCCGACAGCATGAACACATACTACACAACATCTCCAACCCCTAACAGAACAGCAGTCTAATCCAGATTTGACCAATTATGGTCAACATGGGATAGTGACCTATAGCATACCTAAGAGAGCATGTTCAACAGGTGCAGACGCACAAGGCTCGAATGCACGCCGAAGTCACAGGGATTATAACTGAGTGTGCAACCGCTTGCCAGTGTGTTTAGAGTGCAACACAGACAGGCAGCCGAGCAAAAGACACTTGGTGACTACAAGACCATGAGACCACAGTGCCGCTAGCAATCGTGTCCTCGGCTGACGATTCAGACAATGCGCTATGTGATACCTAGATCATGCGACTGTCCTGGGTAAACCGTTGGGCTGCATGAACGAAAAAAGGTAGTGCCGTTGATGTGTACAGATTTTAAAACAGACAACTCATTAAGATGATGTAATTGCCTTTCAAAATATAAATAAACTTATGAACGTTACCATACCCTATGATTGCAAGGAAATGTATCACACACCGGGAAACAGTATTTGTCAGAATACGTAACAAACGTGGATGTGGTTTGGATTACCAGTGAGCTTAGTAAATTGGTAATCGAGTAATCCTCTGGTTTAATTCGGTCTATCCGCATTCTAGTCCAACAATCCCAAAGAAAAACCATGCCCTTCAAGCTAAACTAATTTGGGAAAGGGTTGAATGGCTCAGGCTTTGGGCAGTCAAATAATGTGGCTTCTGAAAGATCTTGTTCAAACGATAAACGACACTGGCACTATACGTGGTATGTCCCAAGTAAAATAAAAACAGGAAACAGTGATCTGGGACGTTGCAAACAAATGACTGAACCTGTAGGTCATCAAGCAATCTGAAGCCACATTTTCTCATGATCCAATGTGCTCAGGGTTTTCAGAGGTAACGACATGATGACGGCAATCTGAGGCTCAATTCTGAACTTTGTCTGATGCGCTGCCCAGCTTCGAAATCTGTGACGAGTTCGCTGTTTTGCGTGGTCCACCACCCCTTTTCGGATCAGTCACTGAACATGGTGTGTCAAACCCATCAATCGGTCCAGTGAACGTCGATAATACCAGTGCTTTACGGTTGAAGTGCGTTCAGTTGAAAAATAAGCGTTTTCTGAGTACACATCTGCGCTCCAAACTGCACTGACTTCCGTGCTGTCAAGTGTATATACAGCGGCAATGCATTCCTCATTTGCCTGTGCATCTTGACGGTCAACTCAGAACAATTAACTGATCGAACGATCATCAAACCAACTGCCCGAATCACCAACTGAAGGTGTGATGGTCAGTGGCGTTGCTAGTTCGTGATCGAACAGGTATCAACCATGTTGCTTTATGCGGCTATTTGCCTCTGTTGTACTCCAGCTTCATCTGTGTGCGGCTGTGAGCTCACAGTTACGCGACGTTCCCGGTGGGCGTACGCACGTGCTTTGAAAGTCAATTCCTTTACGTACTGCTCATGAACTGTTTACACCCGAACGCACAGATAATCCTCGTCAGGAGCAAGCAGTGCTCAGAGCCGCCAGGAACCACTGTGTGAACTACCTAGATCACCAAAGGTTAGATTCAACAACACTTGGCTAAGCACACATAAAGTACAACAGTTGACTGGTACAAATTTCATGCAATCATATGACTGATGAAAATGAGTGACAAGCAAATGTCGCCACCAAACAGAGAGCAGTCATGTTTAATGTGTGGATAATAGGGACGACCAATGGGAACGACCAATGAATAAACAAACGAAAAGGATAGGTGAAAGCAAACATTTTATGAACTATACGAAGAAACGATGAGTCGCAAGCCTAAATGAATGAGAAGCAGACACAGATGGACGTTTACTAAGCGCATCAAAATAAAAAAAATGAACCAGGTGATTCTCACCGCATTTTCTGACAATCCGTCAGGCTGCGAAAACATATCGACAAGAATGAGACTTATTTAAAATGCTTTAAGGATGGAGGTTGGGTTAATCGACATCAACTAGTTAGGTATTCTGAAAAACGTACATCAATCACCAGCCGATAATTCATATATCGTCTAAACCGATTCACTGATAAAAACGATTCAGAATATCAACAGTGGGTGACTTTCGCATATCCGTTAATTGGTACAATACAGACCAAACTTCAATGGAACAAAAGGTGGCATTCGTAGGTTAAACTTTGCAGATTTTAACTGACATATTGAACGCAAGTGAAATATGTATTCAATCTATCCGAAAAACTAGCTACACATTTGTGAACGTGAACGAACCCTGCACCATCATCTCCAATACGGCTTCAATCCCGATGAACGGGCAATACGTGATTGTGCAGAGGATGAGACTATCAGTGCAGCACTCAGAGGCTTAACCGATGACAACTGATGCCGAAATTTCACACAATCCAATCCAAAGAAAAAGGTTATTTGATACCATTCGCGTTTTGCTGTTTCCTCAGCTAGTGCTTTTTTAGAGACGGTTAACAAATGTGACCTGCAAGTATACGACATACTGATCAAAATCAAATCGGATTATAAACACTAAGACATGATATTACTGACAAGTAGTTAGAGACCTGGGCGTAAAAATATTGGCTGCGTTCAGATTCTAAAACACATACAACCAGGTGAGATATCGTGTTGTTTCTCTCTTAGCCGGCAAGGCGCACGCTGCGTAGGAGCTTGTAGTTCCTGTCATTAGGTCGAGTACAGCATAAGTCCAGATCATTTACCATTGTGTCTGTTCTAGATTGATGAAGTAACCGAGGAAATATACGCTCCCTCGGTTCAGGGCTTGAAATCTTGATACGATGAGAGGAAGAGTAATGTGGTAGCAATCCTGCTGGTAAGAATCGACTCAAACAATGACTATAGAATGAGGCAGTACTGAGAAACAGAATGACAATGAATTAAGAAACAGTGTGCAGGGCAATGATGGGTGCTTACATGTAAAGCATAATCCACGTTACGGAGCAGACGGCGTTTGAGCCGTTCGCGTTGCTCACTAATCAGGTCGTCATCGGCAACCGAAATGCTTATGTTAGAGGTGCTGGTTGTCGGGTTGCCAGCGGTTGACAATTCCATATCCGGTTGAATCATCGTTTGTTTCTTTGAACCCCGTTTCTGACAGACCACACCAAGCGAATCGGTTAAATTGGTGCTGCGTCTCTGGAATCGTTGCGATCGTCTAAGAACCTGTTTACGACGACCACGTTCGGTCCTCGCTTCAGCTAGGCGCCTTTCCCGAAGCCGTTTAGAAAGTAAACGACGCTGACGGATCGAACTACGACTTCTGCGTGAACCTGGGGAAATAGAACCAACAGCGCGTGGACTGCTTCTGGAACTAACTGCAGCTGCACCAAGCCGAGGGTCTTGCCTGGTAACACCGATCGCAGTTGAAATTGAATCCGTGTTGGTGATTTCTTGACCAGCCTGACGACGATGTCTCCGACGTCGTTGCCGATGCCACCAACCAATATCTACATCGATGTGTTCAGACCATTCGGACTCTTCAGATGCATCCTCATTGTCGTCGAGATCATCGATATCTTCCAAAGTTGGAGAGATAATCGATACAGACTCGGTAACAGAAGCCACAGCGTTCGATAAAGGGCATGCAGTGTTGTTGCCCAGTGGAATCGATGATTCAGTTTGGGACATCTGAAAGGGGTGATCAAAAAGGGATCCAAATTAGCCGGTGTTGAAAATTACCCATATGTACTAACTAAGTCTCTTCTCAACGAGCAAATTTTTCGGACTTCCGAAGAAAACGTTAAACACAGTGAGAATTTTGTCTTTACTCTAAAGTGGGCTATGCAATTACTTCAACTCAAGCGTTAAAAATGGCACAGGCAAGACTATAAAACGACCAACAATGTATGTGTTTCAACTAAACTTAACACAATAACAGGAAATGCAACAACCAGCGCTAAATTTCAGTAGGAACGATTGATACAGAAGGTTCAAATCAACTAAATGTCTAATTCGGACCTGTGCACAACACAAAAGCCATACAGCGGCAATGATCAGGAGTGCATGTGAGGGATACTTTGCTGCGTTACGAAACTGACTACTTCAAAATAAAGGTTTAGGTGAAGAACGCACAATTATTTGTGACCGCATAAGCTCAGCCTAACGGAGAACACTGGATAAAAACTACACTGTACTTCTAAACTAGAGATCGTGCTTTTACACATTAATTGTCAGATTGAAGTCGAGAGATGGAGACAGATTGATCGTGTGGTTTTGGTCAAATAAACGTAGTACGGCTGAATGCTGATGCAATAAGCAGTGGTGCGTAGTCCCTGGTGGAGTAAATGATTCGACTGGATGACTAAACCAGGATAATTATGGTGCAGAAAGAAAGAGAACCAATGCACAAACCTCTCTCTCGGTGGCGGACTTTGTGGTCAAAAATGTGTGCAGAAAAGACAAGCCTGGCTTGGTATCCGAATCACTTTCATTCGGCAACGTTGATTTGAACCGATCAGCAGTGGTTGTGTGTTTCTTCGTCTCGGATAACTGCTGATCGAAGTCCATTGCAGTGAAATGATGTATTAACCCAGGCAAAGTCTGTGGTTGCATGACAACGAATTCCTCCGTGTCTCGTGAAGAGTTGATGAACTAGAGACAGACAGGTGCAAAATCTACTGTGAATGTCT
Source organism: Paragonimus skrjabini miyazakii (assembly GCA_014338405.1). Lineage (NCBI taxonomy): Eukaryota > Metazoa > Platyhelminthes > Trematoda > Plagiorchiida > Troglotrematidae > Paragonimus > Paragonimus skrjabini miyazakii. The sequence continues at coordinate 15,612 of JTDE01004022.1, forward strand.
TCCTATGTAAATGACAGCAAATATATCAGTGGCTGACACTACTGATTGTCACATACTTAGGTGAAGACGAACAAAACCTAGTTTGCAAGTAGAACAGGGGAAGGAAAAGAACATCTGAGCCAAATACTCAAACGTACCAAATCAAGACACCTACACTGTGAATAAAGGTAGACATGTTGCGAGTGGGAGCAAGGGAACATTTGCTAATGTTGATATATGAAAATTTTTCTTTTAATAAAGTTCCTGATGATAAAAAAATAATGTTATATTGTGTGGCATCTACACCGTCTGGTGCGGTTGTCTTTACACTCCTCTTTACGCTCCGAATTGGACTGTTGGTAAAATCAAACTGTGACATTATACTTCATACAACTGGCGACTGTCAACTACGCATCAGACATTGAAACGATTAGCAACTTCACGTCCCGACTGTACTCTGTAAACATAACCAACTGAATTCAAATCCGGTGGGCGTGCAGGCCAGTGTTCAGTGAGTTACTACGAAAATTTGCGGAATTCATAGCACGTCTCCTGTGGCACTGTTCTGCTGAAACATCCATAAACCCGTCAAAACAAACAATAACATGTCAGCGGGTCTAATTGTCTACGGTACGATCCAATATAGCCAACTCACTTTCTCTGATTATCCGAACGGCCTCTGAATAACGACAGTATACTGCATTATCGCGATTCACGGGGTCGTCCGAGATTCGCGGGCCCAAACTACCGGCATCACAGTTATTTAGGGTAGCCATAATTATAGTAAAAGCGGTCAGCAATAGAAATACGTCGTCCAGGCTGGTCGAGGCTTCGTACATAAGTGTTGTTTGATCTCACTCGTATAGTAATTTCTGAGAGTAAGACAACAAATAAATCGGGTAACGTCAACTATTCGTTCTTATTTTGTACCAGTTCCCGCAATGAAAATATCTTTACGTCTGTTTCCATTAGCGCGCTGGAAGCCACCACGTTTGACAACAGGACAGTCACTTCCTTACGGTCGTTTGGGAGACCCCAATGGACCGTGGAATGCAACGCTGTCGTGTTTGATCGGGGACGTACAGACACATGGCTTGTTGTCCAGCGTACGAGTTCCATTTTACTACCTGCCCGACGTAACTGACATGACTACAGCGTCATGAATGAGGGTTAAATCGCAGACGCCGAACTCAGAAGGCAAATCGGTCCGGATTATCGTAGATAACAGACGAGACCTCACTCATCGACCTCTTGGAGACTGTCCACAGAAGTGCACACCACACACTTTATCACAGAGTAACCTCTGTAAGCATCGATAACGGTTCACGTGCAAATTTTCATAAGGACCGGTTTCCATAAAACGGCACGCCCAATGAAAATAATGTATCAGGTCCTTCCAAAGGAAACTAGTAACAAGTGGGCTTGGCGATTTTACGTGTACCCATCAAACAAGAAAACTGTAAACAAATAATCCGTGTACACGAAATAGAACAACCTAAAGCAGTTCCAGTGAGGCATCGAATGTCCCTTCCTTAAGACAACTATTGTGAGACGAACAGTTACCAGAACGCCCGATATCAACAGCAGGCAAGGTATCGCAATACTAAGGGATAAACAATTATAACTATGGGGAGCGGAGATCTGCAGATGATGGCCAAGCTAAGCAAACTTTTCGGACTTTAGGAGTACAAACACAGATGATTGATTTGTCATAAGGCTGCTACCTTATCACTTTCTCCGTTGGATGCTTTTAGGCGATATCACAGTCGACTGACATGAGATGCGAAGTGAGCAAATAACTGAGCATTGATAGATAAAAATGGTTACCAATAGTTTAATGATTGGTAACTCGCGTTCGGTTTTTAGAAAACGAGCTGAACTTGACACACGGTCGAGACTAAAATAAACCCCTTGTTCTTTACCTACTTACTACCATGCTCGTCTGAGTCAGTTTATACTTGCAGGGTTCATCAGTACGTTCTGGTTGATTACTATAGTTTTTAGCTCGATTTTTTTGTTGTTGAGTGTCAGTAGGTGTTGAAATGTAACTCACGGCTGTTATAGTTCTCGTTAAAAAACGACCAGTGAAGGTAAGCTGACTGAACACATACAGGACAACCCATACAACTCACCTCATCCCCAAATGTTATTCTAGGATCACCCTGTCCGGAAAAGAAGTTGACTTCATCGGAATAACGCAGCGCATTCTCCTCCAGTTGTATGCTGCCAAGATAAAGAAAACGTGTGAATATGTGAAAAGTGGAACTGGCAGATAAAAAAAATAGTTGATGACAGCACTGATCGTCAACAAAACGTCACCCTGTAAGTGGTTCAAGTCTAACCAGAATGCACTTGAACATATTAGTGAGATGCAGACAAAGTGTGAAAGTCTCAGTTTATAGGTGGACGTCCTTGTAGTTCGGATAAACGATGATCGAGGGATGGAGAAACACACTTACATGTTGAAAATGTATTTGCGGGCCCTCACAGAAGAGAAATAGGCAACATGAACATTGATTGCAAACACAAAAGATGAATTGAATACGAATGCGTTAGGCTTTCACTAAAGCGCTGACTTGTTGTCCTTCATTGATTCAATAGCAACTGTATAGAGAGTTACACATCCTTTTTAAAAAGGGCTCAGAAAATTAGTCTGATTCTCGCTGCGTATAAACTGTTGTTACATTCCATAAGCAGTGCGAGAAGCAGCTTCGTGAGGAGCTACCTATGTTACTGAAAGTCCCACTCTGTGTCAAGTGCTCGAACAAGTCTGCCAATGGCCAACAGTAGTCATGTTTTTAAATAGCACCGCAGCCTGCGATAACGACGGCAGAACTGTTCACTGGGACTGCTTGCTAGAAAATGAATTAATTGAGAACATTACACAATCACATCCCATGTAAAGTTGAGCCTTACGGCAGACGGCCATCATTCTTCCTATTTCTTCTTCTCCTAAGTAAAACAGTTGCAATTGTTCTGTACAAAGTTCTGGATAGCCTGAGAAACTATGGCGTGAAAATCATTATGCAAACAAACGCTTAGACTTGGATCAAGTCGATGATGTCGATTCGTTTGGTGACAATACAAGGGCAGGCCACAACGCTCTAGGTCGACGGAAGTGTGGCGTATCACGATACATGCTTAGCACCGCCTAAGTATTGACAACTTCTTCGAGACTGACAGGAGATTGTGATTGCACTCACTATGAGGAGAAAACACTTTCGGTTCAATCGAAAGTTGCATATATCATGGAAGTTGCGCCAAACCGGTTTGAGAAGAGATTGTCCTTCGGATCGCTACAACCCAGCTGTTAGTTACAAACCTGGGGTGCTCCTGTCGTTGGCATGACATTGTCTCTCCTTAAAAGGCAGACTGCACATTGCAACGGTGCGCACGATACTACTTTACGGTCGTACGGCCTGGCCGTTCTACAAAGATGATACTCCAAGGCTGTCTGTTTTGATAATTGTTGTCCGCAGCGCATTGCTTGTGTGCGGTGGAAGCACTCCATCAGCAATAATGAAAAACAGCGACGTATGTCGGAAGCAGATGGCCTTTATTTCATTCCATTGAACATCGGACAGACAATACGCATGCTTACTCAGCTTCAATTATATCGCGCATTGCTGTTGTTCCTCATATGTGGCTAGAAAATGCAGTACAGTGAGAGACCCATGACTTGGGGTATGAGGGAACCAACATCAAACTTGGTGTATAATGATGCTACCTAGAGTCCCGGTTGGGGTCCAATATATGCTGACTGTCGTTCACAGAGACGTCGGCTCAAACCATAATCAGTAGCGGGAATGTTGTTATGCTTGTCGTGACTATTTTTACCTGCTTCTACTCAAACCTCTCTCAGTAGAAAACAAATAGCCGGAAAAAAGCAAAATCAAAATCAAGCGCAGGGTAAAAGCGATAAAAATGCCTGTTTCTTCTTACCCTTCTTGAGCATAGATGCAGTTTAAGCCTCATATTTTAATTCCAACTTCTTACTCATGCGGCAAAGATGATAAGCCAGTCCCAATGTTTTTGAATGTAAATCTATCAATATACTAATACAAAAAGCCAAGTGATGAACTGATCAACTATACCAATAACCCGAATAGAGTTTGTTGACGACAGGTTGATTGTAGCTATTTATTCATGTGTTAAACCAACTGGTGTGAATCTCTATTCATTATTGGGGACAGAAAAGAAAAGTAAATTACCGTAGCTCCTCGGGACTCAATGGTTTAATCAGAAAAGAGTTGTGATTCAGCCAAACGGATTGCCATAAATACTGTTTGCCCGGTATGGGTCGCGCGGTGGATTGCAACGGAGCAGGACTATAATCGGCTGGAACGTCAGTGCAAAACTGAATGTCATCCACAACAATATCCTCGCCGACTATGATTCAGTTTGGGGAGGGCAGAAAGTGAGATACCAAGACAAAGAGCAAAGAATAAGTGAGTAAGCGAGTAAATGTTTGACAAGCGTCCATTATGAAAAACTGTGGATATGCCTTAAAGTGACCTGTAGTGACATGGTTCGCTAACTGATTACGTTGCCAAACCACAAAAGCTCAAACGTAAGTGTATAACTGCATGAGACGCACATGACGAAATCGGTCCGTAATTTGAATGATTTGTGTTGCATTTCCCTAATAACCTGGACAAACAAACTGAGGATTTCATCAATATCAGGAGCCCAGCTGTTTTTAACGTGTGTATTTTCAAAACGATGTGATATATACCAAAAGTGTCAAAAGACGGGACATTAAGAAAACAAGGATGCTGGAGAAAGCACTTCATGCAGATCAACTTCAGATCAACCTCCAGTGAATTGCAAAACCCCCAAGAAAGGCTGAATACTCGGACAAAACCCTTCAAACAAAGAGTTATCTACTAGTAGATTCCCGCCACCATGCAAGAACGAATCTCACAGATGTTCTTTCCTGAAACCGAGACATCAAATAAGCTAGCAATTAAAGTGACGGCTTTACTAAATTGCGAGACACTATCCAACCGTGTCGTCACCGTAGAAACCAATAATTTTCAAAACCCAGTCGATCGGAACGTGAATGGTGGCTATCCCAAGCAACAGGTACAATCGGCTCTCCTCCTAACACAATCCCGCGGGAGACCAAAAGTTTATCGATCGAGTTGCTTTAGTGGGGTTTCGTGTTCGAAACTGAGATGACAGAACGCTAGTAGGTTTCTGTGTATTTCCCATATTCATACCCATTCACTTTTTTCGAGTTACTATAAACCGTGCAAACTACGTTATTACCTGACCAACAGACCGAAGGGCGTACATAGAACTTTCTCGCTTCTGTACAAGCACAAGAACAGAGGTACGAACAGCTTATTATCGATAGGAAAAACAGTAATTGACGAAAAAAGCTAGTCACTTCAGAGGGGCTCCAGAATGTCAACGTTAATCTTCTGTCATTCTTCTAAAATCAACTCCCTCGTTTACTTTTGTGTGAAGAACGCTACCCGTTTGATTAAGCATTTGTCGAGATCCTATAATCCAACTACATGTTTGATTTCTGGTATTCACGACGGCTATGTTCTGTCCTGTGGCCTTGACGTTGTGGTCAGGCTGGTGCACTGCATCGATTCAGTGGACTATGCTGACCAGCACTTCAGTCTTTCTGGGTACAGCCATGTCAGATAGCCATAAGAGAGAAGGCAGGCGAAAGGCAGATACTTTCATAGGGATGCACACCACATTATTGAACATGTAGGAATGCATCGGTAATGAGGCAGGGTCCTAAGAGCATACAGTAGAACTATTACTACAGCCGCGGCACAACTGTCTTCTGATTAAGGAGGAGGGGAGTAAGAAGAGGTATTCTCGAATGAAGAGCAACCTGATCGCCCAAAGGTTGACCGAGACCGCCGGCGTACTATACAATACGACCGAAAAACATTCGGCATTATTCAGAAGTCTGAAGTAATTTTGAACACAGCCAGTGGACGCATCAGTTGTCAGAATCAAACATTAATGTCTTATTAACTGCACCATTGAGCTAGGCAAGCCTCTCAGTAACAAGTGAGTCGAACTATCGAGTCATTAGCTCCGGTTAGGGTTCCCTAAGAAAAATCTGTATCCCGTTATCTCGCAGGTCAGGTTGCTGGGTCACAGACTCATGGTGAGGTCCATCAAGGCAACTCCCTTCTACGGTGCAAACGACGTAGAAGTATCGGAAATTGACCTTCTCTCGACAGTGACAGTATTCACTCACTACGATCTTCTATTTTGCCCCCAATTTTTCTGCCGCCCAAGGTCTCTGGTGACGCCGAAGCTGAGTCTCGTAGCCAAGCTGGAGCAGAAATTGCACTGAGTTTTAGAGCAAAGCGACGTTTTCTCAATTGGATCCCAATGAACAGTCGCTTATGCGCTGTCAGACCCAACACATCCGTTAAAGTTTGCCAACGCAAATCAAGAAAGCGTTGTTGATTCACTGAATTGGTGTACGCTCCAAGGGATAGTCATTCGGATGATACGATACTCTCGTTGACCCTCTGAAGCAAACTAAACACTGACATTATCATACTAGCTAGCGACCTTAATATTCAACTTGATGGTCTTACTCCAACGGAGAAGCGACTGGGAGGCTAGTCTGGTGTCCGGGCGCAACGCACTGACAATGACGAAAGACTGCTGCAGCTGTGCTCAGCTCACGATCTCTATATTTCGAGCAATGCATTTCAACACAAGAAACATTGTGTTACATGAACAAGACTGTTTTTCACAACTATGGACACAATTCGAGCATAAAGCAGTGGGCTACAGGTGACGCAACTCTGTTAAAGAGCGTTGTACATTTCAGAACAACCACCTGGACTCGGACCATGCTGATGTGCGTACTCATTTTGTTTTGTCATGTACCCAGAGAATATATGCTAGTAAATACAAGACACTTAAGTAGCATTCGAACGAATAGGGTGTGAAGAACGCTTACCAGGAGCCGTTGGTGAATAAGTTGCCCATTTAGAGTAAGGTGAGAGATCCTAACGAACACTGCGAACAAACCTCGACAGGTATGAAAGCATGCTGTGAATAGTTATGTTTCGGAAGAGCTGTTCAGTTGCGACAACACTGGATCTCCGTCGCGTCGACAAACCTCATGAACAAGCGTCGCTCGATTCCACCTGGTTCTGAATATGGTGACGACCATCGAGAACCTAGACGCAAACAAACTAAAAGCTTACGAAAAGACCATGAACACTACTCGTTCGAACAGTCGAAAGAGATGGACAAAGCCTTTTTATCTGGCAACAGTGAAAGGCTCCTTGCCCTGATCCGTGGTTGTACTGGCTGTTGAGTCCGTGCTAGTGAGACCATATGTGAAAAAGATGGTTCACTTATCACCAGTCAATCTCGCCGACTTGAGAAGTGGGCTGAACATTTTGAAGAACAGTTTAGCTGGACGACGGGACCTGAATAGTCAGTTATTGTGTAGAAGACAGCTCTCCGTCGAAGGCAGAAATGGTCCTGGAACTTCAGTTATTGAAATGTAACGAAGGTCCCGGACAAGATCTCTCTCTTATTCTCGAGGACGATGAGGAGAAACCAATATCAGATTTGACAAAACTTCTCCAGACGCTTTGAGAAATTGAAGAGATATCAACAGCAATTCCTGTTTACAAAAAAGGGACACGAAGTCCGTGACAATCACAGAGGCATCAGTCTAATGTCTGTTGCGTCCAAGTTATTCCTCAGTCTTACACTACGTCGACTCACTCAGCCTAAAGAAAGTCAAATACGTGAAGAACAAGCAGGATTCCGGACCGGTCCAGAATGTTTTGACCACATTTTTAATTCGCAACGTGTATTGGAGAAACGATACTCTAACAGGCAGCTGGTGGTCGAGGGCCTATAAGTCCTAGAGTCCACATTCGATTCGGTTGCTCTTAGCGTACTCTGCAACTGCCTGCATCGCAAAGGAGTTCCTAAGAAATACATGAATCTGTTGAGATCACTGTTTGCCCACTCTGTAGACAAGTTGGAGGTTTAGGGACACCTGTCTCAGGCGTTCACTACTCTTAGTGGTGTCCATCAGGGGAGTCCAATTAACCCTTTCCTGTTCAATATTGTCATGGACAACATTCTGGAAGGTGCGCTTGAGGAATCCAGAGAGCTTGGTGTTGGGCTTCCTCCTCGTTCGGTTCACCAACCTGTAGTATGCGGATGACGTTACCTTACTGAGTTCCTCTGCTAAAGAAAGGCAGAACGTGTTGAACGAGATGAATGACCGGGCTGGATTGTATGGAATGCGCTTCGAACTTTCAGAGTGTAAAATGCTGCTTCAAGACTGGGACGTTCTCACTCCTGGTTTCTTCATTGAAGGTAATCCGCTCGAGACTGTGGACAGTTTCAAATACTTGGGTAGCACTATCTCGTCAGTCTGTAATATAGTTAATGAGATATCAGCCAGACTAGCAAAGTCACCATTTGCCTTTGCCAGCCTGCGTAATCTGTGACGTCGAGAAGACATTCGGTTACCGCTGAAAAGAAGGGTATGTGAACCCTATGTACGTTCCCTTTTGTCCTATGGTTCGAAAACGTGGCCTGTTCTCAAAGATGTTAACCGCCTTGCTCTGATTGGCCATGGCTGTCTCCGCCAATTGATCCACGTCAGCTGGACTGATTACATGAACAACATGGCCGTTCGCCGGCGCGCATTCCGCAATGCTCGGGGTGCGCGATCAATCGGCCAACTGATCATGTAGCACAGCCTGTGATAGTTGGATCACGTACTCCGTATGCCACTTCAGCGTTCACCGCTGAGATACTGCTAAACGAAAGCCATTGTGGGATGCACGAGTAGATAGAAGCTTATCAGTATATATTGTCCTGCTGGAAAATCGAGCCTTTATTGTGGACTCCTGCGCTAAAAACGCAGCGCACAGCTTCCGCGCGCACTGAGATAACATATGGGTGTGAACACAACATTTTGCAAGACAAATCTAGTTACACTTTAAAGAAAAACCTTGCACGACCCATCAGAGACGTTATGTTACTAATTGATAGAATGAAACATTTTAGTTTCTGTCGTTCCGGTTCTTCAGACTGACCTTTCCGAATGCATATTCACACGATCAGCTCGAGTCCATTTCAAATCTACGTATGCGCGTGCCCGTGTACAGGATACCGGCTAGAGAATTACGGCCTGAGGAAATAAGGACGAGTGATTTGGATGACAGTTTAAATACTGCTCATGTTTTACTGATCGGCTGAACGTTTCATATAACCGTTTCATCGAGGAACTGATTTTCTACCTCAATAAACTTGATGAAGGCACCGGACAAACCATAGTAAATACTCACTCACTTCCAGAGAGGGAAATTGTCACATTAAAGGAACAGGCTAGATTTCGTGGGAGACAACTAAAAAGGTCAGAGCGGCCGTGATTGCGAAGAGAGCAACTACATTCTCAAGAAATATGGGGAAAACTGATCGACTGATCCCGCAATATTCGAACAGATGAGAACAGGTGCAAGACTGTGCAAACACTACAAATTCATAAAGATGGGGCACGGAAATGCTCAATTTTGGGAAAGGCGAATGAGTCCAATCATACGCTATCGTAATGGCCAGCCGGATTTTTAGACTCCTCCCCTCACAACACGCTGGCTCTATATGGCAATGACATTTCACATAGTGAAAGCCATAGTACGGTCGATTACTGCAAATAAAAACTACTGCCGTTGGACGTGTGCTCGCCGTTTACCATTTTGTAAACAGATCACTGGTTTGACTGGCCGGACGAGCGCTTCATACCGATAGCCAGTTGCCTACTCGTTCCAGTGAATCTAATTAGACGATTAGACGACAACATCGCATTATGTGCATATGGTGTTATGACGTAACTACGAGGGGAGAATCGAGATGGGGGTCATTTCGATGGGACTGGTTGAATGGCCTCTAACATAATTTTCACATTCTGATAGTCATCTAAAACAGTTTAACGCTTAATTATCCACACATTTCGTCCGTTAGTAGGTCCACTGCCTGTGGTCACTGTGACGGGAAAGTCAGAGACGGATCCCGCCAACCGTGCACGCAAATTGTGTCCGCAATGACCGGGGTGAAAAAAGACCCACTAGACCGCGCGCATACCATGAACAAAGAACTAGTGTGGGTGATTTTCACGTTGGCTTTCAAACACACCGTGTGCTCCTGAAGTTGGTAAGTGAAGACACGCATGGTAGTAAGCTGAGAGAAAACGTAATCGTATAATCTACCCACAGATGGAGGGTTATGTGCTTCGCGCAGCGGTGCATATGAGGTAGCCCGAGCAAGATCGTTTATTTGATAGCCTCCTTGTTCATAATGCTGAAACTGAGCAATCCACGGACGAGGGATCAACGTAACGGTGGTTCGCGACAACGTTGGGCTTGTTGAAAAGTTACACCATCTTGACAGTAACATTTCAATTTTGGACAGCTTCAACTCGGTGAGAAACTCAGGAGGTGAACAGTGGCCAGCTGACACAAATAAATACGGACACAGCAAACCAAAACCAAAACAAGGGGCATTTTACTGCGACTTTACAGATGTGTGCATCATCAAATTATGATAGGTGACCCGAGCATTGAAACGTTACAGAACATTGAAAAAATGCTGATAAGATGCTGGGAAGATAGACTAACTCACGTTCTTCATCCACTGTAACGGAAGGACGAAGATCTATAGGACGATGGAAATGTTCCCGACCAGGTACCTGTCGCTGTTGCTCAATGGGGAACGGTACGCCTCGTAAGTTAGTCAGGTACGGCGGCGGAAGTCTATGGAATGGCACTTGACTGGACGCATGTATGATTTCGAAGCACACACCGGGTGGTGGACGATATCCATTTCTGAAGACTCTTGTTACATCCTGCTCTCCGACGATACCATTGACCATCGAAGAGAGTTCGTTGGAAGGTTCCCTTCGAAAACCGGAGATAGCAAGATTATCCGGATTAGGTCGAGAGTTCCTTCCGGATCGATCGTAACGTGCTCCGGATAAACCAGCCACGGACTGTGAGGCGGGAGGTGACCCCAGAACCACACTAACATGTGCGACAGTCGCAACGGCCTCCACATTGTCCACAGGAATAGGTACTTCCTTCCACTCGGCGGTATCCAATTCCCAGTGAAAAAACTGTTCGTTAACATTGTACACCTCAGAGTCTAGATTGGGCTGTCAAAGAGAAAAGTCGGTTAACAGACATACACATTTTTTTCAGTTTAAGATATTATGATTTCAAAAAGATTATTTTACAGTGTTCGATGCTAACTAAGACTGTATAGAAGTTTGGATCCATCCACATGAGAGAACACGATCATCAGAAGATAAAGTGTAAGTGAAATGGAGGCGCAGCAGCACATAAAGCTTACATACCCAAGAGAACGAAAATTAGCACGTTTGAGACACGCATGATCAAAACGAATATCTCTGAAGATTCCTACAAGAGAATATGTAAACAACTATGGAGTGCGAAGTAAGTCACGGGGTGGATAAACAGCCTATTTTTATTAAAAACTCATACCAGAAAGGTTATCAATAGCCAAATTTGGAATGTAGTTGAGAGGGCTCAATTTACTGCATGGGTCATCTTATCGTTCATTGCCTGTCCGGCATTGATGCCACAATGACGTAATAGCTTGTCAAGTTTATCTTCAACATTGTGTTCATCCTTTCACTTGTTGTTGCCAAGTGCTTTAAGTCGAGGAAATCACGAGATCGTTGTCGCAAAAGACTCGTGAACACTCCCTAAAATGACTCAGCAGAAATATAAAGAAACTCACTTTCAGCACGATGGGTTCTCACCTGATCAACACTAGTAGTCAAGAGAACCGGAATAAGCAGTCCGAAACATCTTAGGGTTCAGTTAGTCGACTGCAGAACTGTCAGAGTGCGACTGTTATAGACGATGGAGACTATTATCATCGCTATACAACCTGTCTGTGCAGACAAACATGCTGCATCAAAGCCTGCCATTTCTCTTGATCAGCTACTGTCAAATAACCTGATATTCGAGCCAGAGTAAACCACTCGACACGTTTGCCAGACCCTGTGGTCTTTTCGCGTAAAATATATTTATAATATATTCGACATTGACCAGCATGTTAATGGGTGGGAAAAACAAAGAAAACGTGAAATAAGAGGCAGAACGACAGCAAAAGAGAAACGAAACGTTTATCACTGTGAACACTAAGGACGATTTTGGTACAAAAAACGAGAGAGAGTCGAGTGTATCCTTAGGTACAGGACTAAGTGTATGCTAGTGGTTAAGTGTCACTTGGAACCGAACAGCTCGTTGTTACCATAGCGGAGTTTGGATTGGCAGATTGGAATACTGAAGCTTTTGCACCCAATGAGTGCATCTGAAATTGTCCAGTTCGAAAAGGCTCCCATCGAGCTGACAGATTCAGTAGGTGTTCATTGGTCAAAAGCGCTATTCAACATGACAGTTTGTAACAGTCAATTGAATATTTGGATTCATACCGTCCAGTTTTTCTATTTGATCTTATTCTGGTTGCTTTTATTTTCACACCATTTTCCCCATAAAATATTATTCGTCCATGTTGCAGTACGGTAGCTCGAACCATGGCCTCATTTAGTTACATTCACGGCCTCTTAAGTAAGTGTATGTATGTTAGACAGACCACATGCTCTTCATTCAGAAACTCGCATCACAATGGCTCGATACTTATTCTTCATTTTAGACTTATTGGCGTATCATATTCTGAAGGTCTTGTTTTTGAATTTTGATGAATTTGAAACAATTGGTTGCCTTGAGCAGTTTGAAAAAAGCAATTAAAACACGACAACTGGTAGATGCAAGCATTTCGTATTGACTGGTCAATACCAAATTTAAAATAACACGTATAGTTTTTTTATAACAAACAACTAGAGGGGTGGATAATGAATAAGCGGGTTAGGATAAGTCACTAAGTCTAGGGAAGGGGCAAATTCACGAACCGTTGTTTCTGAACACAGAGAGCTGGCTTGAGCCGGTTGACTCCGACTGCTTCGGCAAACCGTAAGAATCTTGGGTTAGAGTGACATAACGGGACTCTGAATGCACAGAATGGATCGACAACGTGACCAGTGGTCAGGATGGGTTTAGCGACTGAAGAAACTGGCTGTTTACGTGTTTCAGTAACATAGCCGTTCTCCGGTAACCCGAACTTCTGAAACTCACTCATTCTGGAACTTAAGCATCTCTCGGTTCCGCCTATGTAACTTTCTCCGCAGTTACATACAAATTGGTAAATACAATGTGAATTGGTACCGATAGGCTGATCTCCTTTGACTGAAGGCACCGGTAACTTTTGAGTCCGAGTGATTACACAGAATTTGGCTGCATTGAAAGTTCGCTTAATCGAATTCCCTAACCGTTGTGTTTTTTTTTTGATGCATGAAATAATCACCCTTAAAAGGCAGCTCTGTGTAGATCTCTTCCTCTATAGTGACCACTTTTTCGGGTGGTAATTTTTGTCCATTGTGCCTATCTATGAACCTTCTGGGTAACCATTTGACTTTAGGACAGAACTAATCGGCTCTTCCGCAAGACTGCCGTGCGGACATATTCGCCTTGCTCGTGTGGACACAGTATTCACTAATGTTCGTTTCTGTCGGACCGGTGTGAAGCTGCTGTAGTTTAAGTATTGACCAGACAACCTGGATTTTCTATAGACAGTTCTTCTAACCGAGCCCTCTTCTTGATGACTTATGAGTATATCTAAAAATGGCAGACAGTTGATCACCTCAACTTTACAAGTAACCTTCAAGTTAGAATGACAACTTTTTAGACGTTGCACCAGGTTATCTGTCATCTATTTGGATCGACTGAATAATAATGTGTCGTCGACGTAACGCTTGTAGTATGACAAATTTCTTATCTCCGTTGCCCAATTTTTACCAGATTTGTTAAGAATCACAATCCCGGCGCCTTTGTCTGATCAAGTGAGTAGGATGTTGTCACGCGTACACAAAATTCTCAAGATATCCAGATGTTTTCGGGTTATCGGACTCTTAAGTGATATAGCATACTGGCGATAATTTTAACAACTACAGACCAATTCAGATGTAAATTGTTCATGATTGGCATGAGATGAAGTGTTTGATTGAATCGATCCTCAAATTTGACTTCAACCTCTAAATGACTATCAAGGCGTGGACAACAAGACTTAGGTCCTAGCGATAATATTTCGAGCAAAATATCACCAAGCACGACATTGGACAAATTATAGACATCATCATCATCATCATCATAACAGCCATGAGCCTGACTAAAAGGTACTGTGGCTCGGGCCGCCGTTCACCTCAAAAGTGACGTAGAATATCCTAGAAGAAAAAGTTACTGAGGAGGCTGAGAATTTATGAGAGAAGGCTAACAGGAAGAATTAGAAATGGTATGGACACAGGTCCGCCATTGAATGCGACACACCGCCATCTCGGATAGCGTCTCTAACCAGCGGTTTGAGTGATTACGAGGACCCCATCCAGGTAGGCGACACCTACCCACTTTGCTCAATGGAGCAGTCAGGGCCTTCATATTTCGTGACCATGTTGTTGCTTGACCACCACGTGGTTTGACCCAACTGTTGGTGGCCTCAGCATATAATGCCCGGTACGGTAAACGATCAGATGACATACGAAGTACGTGACCCAACCATCGCAAGCTGTGCAACGTAATTAGCTGACCAACTGATCGCGCATCCCGAGTGTTCCGGAATACGCGCCGGCGAACTGCCACATTGCTCACGCGATCAGTCCACTTAATATGGGCCAAGTCGCGGAGACAACGATGGTCAAACACAGCAAGCCTGTTGATGTCTTCTTTGTGAACAGGCCACGTTTCCGAACCATAAAGCAAAATGGAACGCACACAGGCATTATATACCCTTCCTTTCAGCGACAACCGGACGTCTTTTCGACTCCACAGATGACGCAGTTTGGCAAACGCAACTCGTGCTTTTGCCATCCTCGTTGATATCTCATCAGCAATATTACAGGCTGACGAGATAGTGCTACCCAAGTATGTGAAACTGTCCACAGTCTCAAGCGGATTACCTGCAATGAAAAAAGTAGGAGTTGAAGTACCCCAGTCTTGAAGCAACACTTTACACTTTGAAGGTGCAAAGCGCATTCCATACAAACCAGCCCGGTCGCTCAACCTGTCCAGCATGATCTGCATGTTTTCGGCAGAGGGGCTAAGTAAGACAATGTCGTCCGCGTACTCCAGATCGGTCAATCTAGCGCCAGGAAGAAGCTCAACACCAAGTTCACTGGACAGCTAAAGCGCACCCTCCAGAATGTCGTCCATGACAAAATTGAACAGGAAGGGTTAAATCGGACACCCCTGACGAACACCACTAGAAGTGATGAACGCCCGAGACAGTCGACCATAAACTCTCACCCTGCTTGCAGAGTGAGCATACAATGATCTCAATAGATTCGCGTATTTATCTGGTACTCCCTTGCGGAGAAGGCAGCTCCAGAGAACGTTACGAGCAACTGAATCGAAAGCAGCCTTCAGGTCCAAAAAGACCACGACTGTCGGCTGTCTGTAACAGCGCCCATGTTCCAAGATCCGTCGTATGGTAAAAATATGATCAACACCTCCTCGACCGGATCGGAATCCTGCCTGTTCTTCGCGTATCTGGCATTCTCTGGGCTTAGTGAGCCGACGTAAAATGAGACTAGTGAGTAACTTGGACGCAATAGACACCAAACTGATGCCCCTGTGGTTGTCACATAGACTTTGAGACCCCTTTTTGAAAACGGGAATGACTGTTGATAGGCACCAATCACGAGGCACCTCTTCAGTCTCCCACATCGTCTGGAGGAGTTTTGTCAGTTCTGATATCAACCTCTCGCCACCATCATTGAAAAGAGAGGGAGAGAGGAGATCTGGTCCAGGAGCCTTATTACGCTTTAACGATTTAAGCTCAAGGACCACTTCTGCTTCTGACGGAGGACCGTCTGGAGTGCAATAACTGACCAATCGGGTACCGTCGTTCACATGATCTGGTTGAGGCCAGCTGAACTGTTCTTCAAAATGTTAAGCCCACCTGTCAAGTCGGCGCGATTGACTGGTAATAAGTGAACCATCTTTTTCACATATGGTCTCACTTACACCGACTTGACGGCCAGTACAGCCACGGATCAGGGAAAAAAGCTTTCTGCTGTTCCCAGATAAAAAGGCTTTTTCCATCTCTTTTGATTGTTCAACCAAGTATAGCTCACGGTCGTTGCGCAAGCTCTTAGTCAGCTTGCGTTTAAGTTCTCGACGGTCGTCATCGTATTCAGAACCAGGTGGGACCGAGCGACGCTTGTTCATAAGGTTGATCGACGTGACAGAAATCCAGTGCTGTCCCAACTGAGTAGCCCCATCGGAACATGCCTGTTCACCACATGCATTCATAGCTTCGGCGGTTTGTTCCCAGTGTTAATTAGGATCCTTCATCTGACTCGAACTGGGTAACTTCTTTGCCAACGCCTTTTGGTAAGCGTTCTTTACATCCTCATCGCTCGAATTCCAGTTAAGCACTTTACATTTACGAGCGTGTGTCCTCTGGGCAAATGATGGAACAAAACGGGCACGCACAACAGCGTGGTCCGAGTCCAGGTGGTTGCTCCAAAAGGCACAACAGTGCTTAACAGAGTAGCGCCACCTGTAACTAACTGCTATATGATCCAACTGTGTCCACGGTTGGGAGGCACACGGAGGTCTCCAAGTAACACAGTGCTTTTTTCTGCGTTGAAATGCGGTGCTCGAAATATACAGACCGTGGGATGCGCACAGCTGCAGCAGTCTTTCACCATTATCGGTGCGTTGTGCCCGGACACCAAACATACCTCCTAGCCGCTTCTCATCCGAAGAAAGACGACCAAGCTGAGCATTAAAATCGCCCGCTAGTATGATGATGTCTGAGTGTTTAGTTTGCCTCAAAAGGTCAACAAGGGCGTCATAGAACGCATCCTTGGAAGCATCCGAACAGCTGTCCGTCGGAGCGTACGCCGATATAATGAATACACAACGTCTTTCTGATTTGCGTCGACAGACTTTTACCGATGTATTGAGTCTGACAGCGCACAAGCGACTATTCACTGGGATCCAATCGAGCAAGCATTGCTCCGCCCTGGAACTCAGTGCGATTCCCACCCCCAGATTGACCGCGAGATTCAGCTTCAGCGTCACCAGAAACCCTGAGAGAGAAGCGCTTGGATCGACAGTTATCTAGGGGTGAGCTCAAATGGATAACCGTGCTAGAATCGTAGACTCGCGTCTCCGACACACAGCACACATCAAGCTTCAGACTTGAGAGAGTACTTGCCAGAGCAGCTTGCTGACCGACTTGTCGGAGAGTGCGGACATTAAAGGCGCCAATGTTTACCAGTTTTCTTGGCCTCAGAAAACAATTATCGCCCGAAGCCATATAGAAGGCAGAAGGAATAGGGGGTAAAACGGCAGGAGAAAGTCGGGATCGGTTAGTAATGTCACTGTTGATAAAACGATAACTTCTGATACTTCCCGGTCGTTTATGCCGCGGAAGGGGGTTGACTTGAGGGACCCCACCCCGAGTCTCTGACTCAAAAGTCTGACCTGCGAGACAACAGGATATAGGGTTTTCTTGGGGGACCCCACCCGGAGCCAATGACTCAACAGTCTGACTCACTTGGCAGTGAGGGGCTTGCCTAGCCCGAGGGCGCAGTGAATAAGACAATGATGTCTCGTTCTGAGCACTGCTGCGCGCAGTGGATGTACTCGAAGCTACATCAGGCTTTTGAGAGATAATAAATGTTTTTCGACCGTATTGGATAATACGCCGGCGGTCACGGTCAACCGTTGGGCGATCGGAGTGCTCTTTGTTTGCGGGTACCTTTTCTAACCCCCTTCTTCCTGATACGGAAGACAGCAGTGCCGCAACTATGAAAATAGTTCTGCTGTATGCCCACAGGATCGTGCCTCACTACCTAAGCACTCCTACGCGGTCAGTAGTGTGACATACAATCCTATGAGTGTAACTGCTTTTCGTCCGACTGCTCCCCTTTGGCCTGTCTGACAAGGTTGCACATGGAAGGACCGGAGTCCTATCAGCATAGCCCGCCGGATCAAAACAGTACACAAGCCCGACCACCCCTCAGGGTTCCTTAAGAAGTGTGACTTAGGCTTAACACCACTGAGTTCATGTGTAACATTTAACTGCTTCTTTCTCGTCTGTTCGGATGCTATTTTACCCACGTATGTCTCGATAGCATAACGTTTCTCCACTGTCAAACCGTCTGTCGCAGTTTGCCGCTAGCCAAGACTTCTGTATAGTTTCGATGCGATGGACTGAGTAGTAGCTGAATGATTAGGAGTGTGGCGTTTTAGTGATATCAAATAAGGATGAGTGCCTCGCCTATGAAGGGCACCTCAAGAAAATTTCGGATATATATTGCGTTTGATATACTTCATCTCTGCAATCCTGGTGTTGAATCTAATATATCTGTAAGCTACTTGGTGACCAGTGGGTCTTTGCATTCACATAACTGTCGGTCAGTTGAAAATGACTAAGAAAAGAGGAGTGCGAAAAGGTCCGTTGGTTTAACTTACCTGGGGAAGTGAACCAGCTTCATGCGAATCATTGGAGAACGACTGTCCGTCTGTTTCTAACGGACGAAATACGGACAGCAAACCACTTTTTGTCACAACCAAAAAGCCAACACCTTCAGAAGGTGGTGCTGCACGACAGGCTGTGATGCGTTGAAACTTGAAGGGACCAATCGAATTGATTCGTTGAATACCTCCCTGAGGTTGATGATGGGCTGAACTTTGTGAGAGATGGGGCGCTGAATCTCTGGCAGTTTGGGTGACCGGTCTCGCACCGAAAGAAAAAGCCGATTGGTTGGCTGCTGTGGATGACTGTTCACGTTGTTGCAAGCGCCTATTGGTCAGCGAATTTTGCCAAATAGGTAAATGATCATCCGGTTCAAATTGTTGCCACACAATACCCTGGTCCGGATCGAACTGACATGGCGGGTATCGATAATGACAGAGTAGGGGTTCCTGTAGAGCCCGGCTCATGGTTAAATCGGGACTGATCGCATCGCCGGATACGAACGCTCGGTGAAGTCGAATGTTCCATACCTGAAAGCGTCCGTCTACACCCCCAGTGGCCAAAAGATCGTCATCCAAAGGAGATGGCGATAGCGCATGGACTGCACCTTCATGACCCTGATGGGGATACAACAGAGAAACCACATTATGAATACATGCGTAGCAAACTGTCACCTAAGCGAAAAACATACTCAGAGTAGATTAAACTGGATAAGTGACGAGGATAAAAGTAAATGACGATATCAGTTGTTATTTTGAATAGCAAGTCGAAAGATACAACAGGCACATTGATTAAAGCTGCTGAAATAGTGAGGAATGGAAAAAGACGCATTTTGCCCGCTACATGTCGCTTACCTGCACTGATAAGTATACACTGTTCTCTCCAAAAATGGCACCCTTTGAAATTTGAGCTTAGCGCTCATTTCTGAGAAGGTGGCCATTTTCATCAAAAAGTTCAACCAGAGATGTGAGTGTTCTCAAACTCGAAGTGTGAAATTGCGTGAAAACACCTCCGAGTCTCAGAAAAAGTCCAGAGTGGAGACAAACAACAATTCACCACGTCAAACAAGTTCGAATTTCAAAGTTAATTATGCACGGTAGTCCGCAAGTAACGACCCCCATCAATCGTACGGATACGGAGCAAAGCCTTGACTTTTGCGACCGAACCCGTCTACATTGGATCAGGCTAAAAGTACCCGACTATATTTGGCCTAGTATGCTCACATAACAGCAAACAGCTTGTGATGTAAAGCCAGAGAGTTCATTCTTTTTACACTTAGTTGAAGCTACGGTCGGTATGCTGAGCGACCGCTCCAATTATCTTCCACGTGGTCAACACGGTTGCCTCAAGAAAGCGTGGCCGGAGTTCCAGCCCCGGCAGTGGCAAGGATATGCATTATTGACGGGTTCCAATGAGAACGAAACTCGAGTCTGGTGCTTCTTTTCGGAAGGGGCCGACTAGAAAGTCTATGGGAATGCGACAGTTGCGATCAATTGTGAGTGACGTTCAATCTATATGATCCTCCATGTCATAAATAGTTGAAGTGACAAGCTAACATTGGACTTCTAGCAGATGGTTCAAGAACTAAAATTAATACAATCACGCCTAACAGCGACGACTTGAATACTACGCGGACGCGTACTGAAACAAGTTGACAGGGGCGATCAGTTGATCAAATGAATAAATACAGCCTGCGATGGTTGGGACAAATGTATCACATATCAACTGGGCGGTTGCTGCATAGAACAGTGTTTGAGTAGACCACTAACAGTTAGGTAAAACCGTGAAGTTTCATTTTTCCAGACAGTCCACGTCACTGCTGCTTAAGCTCAAACCCCAATACTGTTCGGTCAGGCTCATAGCTGCTGAAGTCAGCGAATGAGTGACCTTCATAATGCCAGTGTGGAACGTAAAGGGGAAGCAACTGGGGTAGTCTTCGTTGAAATAAAGGATACTCACTTCGATGGTGAGTATGTCATAAACTTATTTTAAAATTAACACATTGTATTCTAAATAGTTGATACAGATATCCAAATATAGGCTGTCACACTCTGAATCTGACGGCAATCACCAACTAACAAAGCCAAATTTGACGAGATGTGCACTTGAGGAATCCATACAATTACCCCCAGAACATCACCAATGAGCTGGCCAATCGAGGATACACAGAACCCCTTTCTCCAGCATTAAAGATATTTGTTAACAAGGAATCTTGAGATACATGGCCACAATGTGGACTGTGAATGAATCAACAGCCCACTGTCACAAACTATCTACTTAAAGCACATTGTAACTTTAGTTTTCCACTCCGAGTACTATGCACCTCGCAGTAGACCATCGAAACGATAGCTTAGTTCAACTGACAGTGCATGAATGAAGGTCAGAGGTACCTTACGTGAATCAGTTGCATAACGAACTGTCACACCAGGGCTCAAACAAGCTTGATTAAGCATGAAAAATAGTCCAAAAAATGCACCTTTATAGGTAAAACAAAGGTCTTTTGTACGCGAACCGTAGAACAATCCCAATACAGAGTGCCAGTGATGCTCCAATGGTAGCGCCATATTTGGCAAACGTCTCTTGCAAATTCCTATGAATTAGATGACTCAGTTTGTGAGAAGTTTGTCTTTGATGGGACAGACCAAGAAAACCAACACACTCGAACATGTTCACCAAGTTTTAAATTTTACTGTAACATGTTAAGTAAAATCACGTTGTCAGCTTTTACAACACAAGACGTTTGTCGTTATGTGGCATTCGGTCACAACAACAAAGCTTAAGCAAGATTATTTGTGGTCACCAGAGCTCGAACTCAAATTTGTCCAATTGGCAGTGGGCAACCAAGTTCAGATGGAATTGGTAAAAGGTATCTTCATGTTCATTGCATAACTGGATACGATTTACTTATCGAGTCAAGTTGTGGTGACAACGATTGCTAGAATTAGCAACAGTTTACAAAGCAACCAGGAGCTACGACCTTTCATGCAAGGGTGGCCGGTTCTTATATCAATCCGCAAGCACAGAGTAAACCAACAATTGTGGGGTTTCGGTTTGAGAATGCGCACTGAAAAGCAATTTGTGAGTGTTCAACTTCTTTCATGCAGAAGAACATACCATCAACATGAAACTCTTGCTTTGTCCGATTGCGGTTGAGTAAGAAGTTACAGAGAACGAAACGGCTGCCCTGAGAACGGAGAAGATGCAATAAACCGGAAAATACGAGAGCCGTCGTTTTATTTTCGCCCATATCTCAAGGTAGGTCCTCGGGCACAAATGCATTAAACTGCGGATCGAATCTGAAGAGGAAACTTTCAATAAGGTTCCTCTGTTACGGAAGCCTATATATGATGCATACTGCCTCAAGAGATCGAAGGTAATGACTGATTTTTTGGAATGTCGTTATGTGTCTTAAATTTCTGTTAATCTCAACAGCATTAGCATTAATAACCAGAGCAGCACAGTGAAACAACTTGTGCTCGATCGCATAGTATTTCATTCTCATGTTAGCTCATGGACAAGCTCAGCGGGTACAATCGTGCTGACTGGCATTGAATGTTTTCGGAATAATCCTGAACAAGCATAAATACACAAATTAATTAACCTATTACACCTTTGCGTTAAGAAGAATCTGTATTCGAACGTGAGAATTTAAGTTAAAAAATATCATTTGAGAAAACTCGGAGTAATGTAAATTTCAGCAGAAAATAAAATGACAATGAAAATTTAAACAGTAATCTGAAACGTGCTGTTGCATGAGTACATCCATTTGGTGGCTTGCTGGTACGACGAACTGTACCATGTATCCGATAACTGTTTCTCCCTCCCCTCCACCTTCACCCCCGGAAAACGTGTATTCAATGAGGCGAAGATGTAAACTATACCAACGATTGGTATACGTTTCAAAAATTTCCAATCTCAAGACCGGTAACTTGAACACTCAATGCGATGTGCATTCACAACAGACGACAAATTCGGACGGCAGCGGAAAACATCAATAGATATGCGTGTAGCGGCTAATGGTGTGATTGCATGCGTATCAGCACCGATTCTCTCCTTGGTGATTTGTTGAAATTTCTCACTACTATGAGGTCGACCAAACAAATGATTTTCTTTTGTCCCAGGCAACTGCGAAGAACAAGGTATGTAGCCATGCTCTTTGTGAGATCAGGGGACATGCAACTCATGATAGCCATAAAAGAAACGATTCAGTGAGGGGGAATCACCCAGTTCACTGGTCAACTCACTTCTATAACAGAAGCTAGACGACCGCTTTCGCCGAAATAGACATAGACCGAACCGTTTTTCATGGATGCAATTAGATAACGATCGCTTTTGGACCAGGCCAACAAACACGGTCGACACTTGACACTAAAAGCAAACAAACAAAACGGGAGAAAATGCAAAATAACAAAGATGAATGACGCACTTTTGATACAGAAACTAGTAATTGTTACTAATGAACGGACACACTCTAAGATTAGCCTCCCTTGTCGTAGATATCTGGGTCACTTGGGATGGTAATGAATTGTGTTTTACTAAAAAGCTGAAAGTAAGATAATACACTCAAGGCGAAATAGATCAGACAATTCAGTTTATATAAGCACATCGAACTGAAATTTGTAACCATGTGACCAGTTGGTTAAAAGTAAACAATATATTGTGAATATAATGCCAAATGCAATCGGAAGTCTGATAATCGACTTCCCTACCGGCGACAGAACTGGACGAAAACAATTGATTCATGGAACACTTATTTACACTGACAGTCTAAATAAACACCTACAAAAGCAAGCAGCGGGCAAGCAGGATGGTAGTTCAAATTCTGCAACGAAAAAGCCATTTAGCAACAAACTCAATGAGACAGTGGAACGTGTTCGAACAAAACATATGTCGGTCGGAAGGTACGACTAAGTTTCGGAAATTATATGGTGGACAACAGTAAACCGTAAAGGGTCATGCAACTTGAAACCTGTGCACGAGTGAATGCCCAGAAATGATCAATCAGTCACACTCATTGTCGTGTGCTGGGCTATCGAATCGAGAAAATCAGAACAACAACATTTTGCGCAGCACTAATTAATCTCAATTTATTGGAACAACAGCAATCCTTTTATAGAGGAACAACAGTATTTACGATTATTATTGGGCAACAAGCGTTCTTGCGTTTTTATTGGTCAGTTCATTGCTACGTTTCGCGACCTGGCATCGGGCAACTCAGCTGCTTAAATTTGACACGCATTCAAACAACTTGTTTTAATCTCCACCTCTAACAAACAAATTCGATGCATTAGCCGACCACCGTTTTTGACTGCTTGGCACCGAATGACCACAATTCTGTCTGCTGCAGCTTGTGTGTGAAGTCCGAGTGGCTAAATATTCTCCAGTCAGGAAGTCGTTCCAGTCCAACCTCTTACACCCATCACTTTAGATTCTCAAAGTAGTGAGTAACAAACTCACAATGGTCTAGATATAAACCGCCGGGGAAGAAAGTAATTAGTAACCGCATTCACCAATTACTCGAACCAGCTGGTGTTCATATTCACACTACATGCTACGTCGAAAAGTACATGTAAGTAGTGACGAGCCATTCCGTGATTATACGGCAAAAGTACTGTTATGGCTGCAACACTGGAGTAAAGAAGGGGCGTCAACAAAAAAAAGCATGCTGATCGCACATCGGCTAACCACAACCGTTCAGTCACAACGAGACTGGACCTTGATGCGGTGTGACGGCTTGCACAGCTCGATTAGGCTAAAGTGGACGGCGTGATGATCACGTCGACAGTCACACATGCCAGGCAGGCCAATAATAAGAGGCCTGACAAACCACAGTACCTTGAGCCTCCATGTTGTAAGTTGGAAGGTAATCATACATACATGGTTGGCGGCATCCGAAACGGATTAGCCTGTCACAGTGACCGAAGCCAAAGGACGCCTGCGCTTTAAACCATTACCCCAAGTGGTTTGCGCTGCACCACTTGCGGTTACACTCACACACCACGTATCCAGTGTAAACCCGAAGGAATAAGACCAGTAGGTGTGTGAGTGAGGCTTTTGTGTCCAGCTGGCCAATGCTGGTTAGCCAATTGAATGGCTAGCACGAAAAGGAAACCCTTATCTCTCGGAAAATAAACAGTGAGAGAGACTGCAATGACAAGATCTGTACTAGGAAGAAAGATATGTAAACTGTAATACAAGAAGTATTTAAGTATACGAATGCATGTTAGTGCAGTCCAGAGAGGATAAAGTTGAAAAACAAAATTCAAAGTTGA